>CAJVPY010006083.1:0-10845 GCA_910591965.1 Dentiscutata erythropus | reverse complement strand
TATTAGATAGCTTGGTCTTGTATTAAGCATTATACATTTAATAAAATTTTAGTACGCGGTTATCAAAGGAAAAAATATATATATATATATATTATTTAATAAGTTTAGGCAAATTTAAATTCAAGTAAATAATAAGCTATATAGATATAATAGCAATTAATATTATTATATAAATGTTTTATATAAATGCATATATATATTATAAAACTAATATAAAACTTAATTAAATAACTTATCAAATTTAATATTAGTATCCTCTATATCTACCCAAATATTAATATGTTCTTCTATAAATAGTTTATTTATAACTTGTTTAGGTAAATAATTTTTGGCATCAATATCTAAAGATGATTTGATAATAAATCATTTTCCATCTGTGGGCCTTTAGGAAATACATAAATAAGTAGACTTTGAAAAGTTATATCTTGAGTAATATGAATATTAGATCTGAATAAAGACTTCTTTTTGGTATGAATAGTTACAGAATTGTGTATCTGAATAGAGACTTCTTTTTGGTATGAACAATTACAGAATTGAATATCTGTGTAGTTGCTGTTAAAATAAAATTTGTAAGTAAAAGAATTAGCTATAAAATTAAAAATTAAATATAGTATAATATAATACCTTTATTTAATATAGCATTATTATTATTTAAAGGTTGCTTTGGTATTGGATATCAATATTTAGTAAAACACGCAAAGCTATATAAGGAAACTATACAAGATAGCTTCTGAAAAACATGCAAAATCATCTACCAAAAATGCCCACTCTGAAAAAATATACAAGACTACATTTTACAAGATGCCAGAAAAATGTATAAGTTCACTTCAGAAAAACACATGACTATTCTACAAAAGATATACAAGACCTATCACAGAAGAAATGTCTTAAAAGAAAATCTAATGGCAACATCAATGGCAACACCTGTAATACTAATGATAACACCTGCAATGATACAAACAACAATACAAATAATGGCAACAAAACTGAAAAGTGACAAGCTAAATAAAAAAAAAAAATTATTAGACAAAAGAAAAAAATTAAACCAAAAAAAATAAATAATTATATTTGATAATCATTATTTATATATATGTAGATGCATAGAAAACATATTTAGATAAAAATCAATGAAGAAAAATAACACTAGAATGAAATAAAATACATATTTTTGGATTTTTTTCTTTCAAAAATATAATTCTGTGGTAATATAAGTGTAAGCTAGTTGGTGATTTTGATAAAAAAAATGTAAACAAAAATAAACATCTGATTTTCACTTATAATGTTATAGTAGCATAATGGAAGTTTGTTTTAATTGGTCAACATTTTGCATGATCTACCTGCAATTACCCATGATAATTAACCAATCAAATTACATAATTTTTAAAAATTCATCACTTTTAATACTATTAGAAACTAAAGAAAAACTTCATATAAAAACCTTACAAATTAAAAATATTTATCACATATATTTTAGAAAATAGATAGATGTGTGTAAAGTATACAAATATATTATTTATTATGAACTTAACAAAAAATTTATACTTATAGTAAGGCCATGCAAAATTAATTAATTGGTTTTTTTTCCTGGCTGAGTCAAAATTTGAAATTTCAAAAAAAATATTTTTATATGTTTTAATAGCCGGGTGGATTTAAAAAAAAAAATTTTATAAATTTTATAAAATTTTATATATGAAATTTAAAAAAAAAAGCCAGCTGGCCAGGTCTATTTAAAAGTTTCATGTTATGAAAACCAAGTAATTAAATTTGTATAGCCTAATATAAAAACTATAATGTTAAATTTATGGCTAACAAAATCCAACACACTACAAAAAACCAACCAAACATTAAACCCATTCAATCCAGGTCTCTTGCCTGATGAGCTTGTATTTATTCAAAGTATACTGTTAGTAATAAAAGTTTATTTGAATCTAACAACGAAATAGCTTAAGCAAGAAAACCTTTCTAGTTATCTCGCTTATAGTATAGCTTATGTGGTCCATATATTTTGTTTTGTCTCTTAGTTTCGAGATTATTTTTGTATAGCAATGTCGAATAAAGTTCTAGTAAAAAAATTTTTTTCATAATTAGTTGTATAATCGTGAGAGTTACTAAGTTTTCAGTTTAAATTAACTAAAATAACTAGTATTTTTCTTTGTTTTTACGTAATAAGTGAACTACCTTTTCCTATCTGATTATAGCGATCTAAAAGTCTTAAACGACACTTTAGAACTTGAAGAATATACTTGTAAAAAAACACCTGGTCATACGAACAACCAGGGGTTGTAATATTACCCTAAAAAAAAATTTTATACGATTTCATAAATTATTATAAGGTATGATCTACCAACCAATCATAATTGATCTGATGATCAGGATTAACAACGAATTTCCATCATGCTACAGCAAACTTAATTGTTTAGATCTTTAATGAAGAAACATTAGAATAATAAATTCATTCTTTATATTCATTTTATAACACAGTATTGTTTTTTTTTAAAAAAAAAAAAATTTTAACTTTAATGTGTAACGGTGACATGTATTTTAAAAAATATATTTATTATACAGTATAACGGTAATAAAAAACTTATAAACTGTGACAAGTTTTGGCGTATAAAATTGAGTTATAGCAAATATAAAGGTTATAATATAAACAACCATATCAGCATATATGCAAGTTAACTCAGTTATGATGCGGCTTATCCCAATGCTTTAAGTTCGACTAGTCCAGATGAAGCAAAGCCGGGAATTACGTATATAAAAAATCTGTTAGTAAGATTGTTATAAAAAAAAAACCGTAAGCCAAGCGCTATATAAAAAGAATTTTAAAAATCTAAGTCTAATACGGCTAAGCATATAATTTCACTATTTGCACTAGGCGACGAAAATCGTAATGTAGTATGCATGTATAAGTATATACTTGCTGTTCAGTAAATTGATTTTCGACAGAAAGTCATGGCAACATACCAAAAAAATGGCTTGAAAAAGCTGTTTCCGATGGGCATATTAATTATCTCTAATTTAATAAATTTACAAATTCTTAACACTGGAGATTTTGGAAAAGCTTCTAAATACGAATGGAGACTGTGAATTAATGATTGTTCTTAAATCCCTTAAAGTCGTACAAGTATGAAAAAAAAGTTCTAATAAGGTATTATTTATTATATTAAACTTTTTACTGCTCTTTTCGATTTAGTTGGATCGACGATCTGCATAATTTTTTTGAGTCCCGTGAGTCCTAAGATTGCAATAAGAGTAATGCCTCAACTTCGTCATATTTTGCAGGACTCATTTTAGAATTCTTATATTTCCCTTTTATTAATAAATAAATTAAAAAAAATTACGACGAACATCCATCTTTATTCAGATCGTCGATCCAACTAAATTGAAAAGAGCGATAATTACATCCTACTACAGAATAATAACTGATAAGTTATTTATTAAAATCATATAATTGGCTTAAAATATAACAAATAGTTTATTCCATCGTCATGGTGAAATACAGTGTACGGCTTTTCCCATTAAAATCAACTCGCTTAGCTATTATAATCGTTCAAGTACTCCACAAGCTACATTATAGCTACGACAACGATGACCATTATCAGGAACATTTTATATAAAAGTCAAAAATTACAAGACTATCTCTGGATATATTATTATCCGAGTCACACTATCATGCAAATCCCAATCACAGGAGGAAACGTCGATGTTACACGACTGAACCTTCACCCGGTGTGCAACATATAAAAAATTATTTTACAATACCAGATCATTCTGCTAGTACATTTTATGATTATAATCTCGCACCATTTTATTATAATAAAAAATGATGCGGATAATAATCATAAAATGTACTAGCGGAATTGTAAAATTTTTTGCACACCGGGTGAAGGATCGACGTTTCCTCCTGTTCGCTACTTATGTATAATCCCGGGGTCACAAATTAACCCATGACCATCCAAACGTATCATTTACTTTCTATGGGGTCACGAAAGATAAACAAACAATTCATAATGTTTAAGGTATTAAACAATAATCATGTTAAACAAAAAAAATATATTTATTAAATTGGAATACAGATAGCAATAGATATTATAATATAGTGCTATAATATGCTAACGGAACTTTACAACTAAAAGCAAATTTTACAAGATTACAATGGACGTGCTTTACTAATATAAGGCGTTAGTTGATAATATCGATAATATTTCTGGATTTTGTTTACGATTCTTCTAATATATCATTCCAAAAATCTTTTTCTAGGCTGATTCTACATTATTATTGCGCTTTGCAAAAATGTGTGACCTCTGCAGATCATGATGTTATGTAAAATCACGAGAAATCAGCCGATTCTAGTGGATTTTTCGATTTTTGAAGAATTTTAAGGATTATAGACGTTATTGATTGAAAATTATGATCAATAGGGAATTAAAATAGAAATTTTTCCGCCATCATCACCGTGAAATCACAGGGTCACACTTTTTTGCAAAGCGCAATAATAATAAATAAGTATATGAGATAAACAATCTTGCGATTTATTTTAAAAGTTAGAAATTTTCACTAGCATAATAATTTTTAGAATCAGAATTTCTCGAAGTGATGTGATTTGTCATTAGGATCAAAAATCTTACTTGAAAATTTTATTAAAAATTCATTATACAGTACTATATTTATAAATTTTGAAATTAATGCTTTGAAAGCTTTTTGATAAATAAATACATGTAAAATGTAAACGAATCCAATTAGCTTTTGTCTTGATGAAATGAATTTTCATAAATGCTTGACAAGTTCTTTTAGAAGAAATTATAAAGTAATAATCATAAATTAAAGACTGAATGAATGATACATCTTGGCTTTCCAATAAAGACGCTTCTCTGTAAATATTCATTATTAGATTTCTTTGTACCAATACGCACTTTAAATCGTTGAATAGTAATATTTTAAATTATTAAATCTACCAATATTTTATTACAATCAACGTTTCGAAATTGATTTTTGAGATGCTGTTAATGAGGTTCTTTAAGATGAGGTTCATGTTAAATTGGCTTGTGGTAAAAAAAATGAGATTTAATATTATATAGTGTTTATGCAAAAAATATGAGAAAAAGATTATAGGGACAAATTGAGACGTTATGCAATTTAAGTTGATATTAGGAATTTCTATGTTCATATGGCAATAAGAATCGATCAAGATTGGTCTTGTAATAATATATATATATATATTTACTAAAATTTAACCACTTAGCAATAACAAATTATTTAATAAAAAACGATTCATAGGTCAGAGCTTATTTTTAATCAATGGGAAATAGTTTAGCCGGTCATGTGAGTTATATCGTGACGAAGCAGAACTTAAATGTGTGACATAGAGATGCGAACCGTTTGCCGATCCTTACAGTTTTCGGCCCAAATTAACCGTAATGCGGGCCAAAAACTGTTAGGATCGACAAACGGTTCGCATCTCTAGTGTGACAGGTTACGCTAATTGATCAACATCGGCCTATATTAAATAGTTTTAAATGTTATGGTTAGATTGAAAGAGCGTTAGAAAGAAGACTTAGGTAAATCTATACCAAAATTATGAGTAGAATCTTTTTTCTTAGAGCACCAAGAGCGGTTTCATAGACAAGATTTTGGAATAAAAAAAAATTTGTCGATCAACCTGTCACACATTCTAGATGTGCCGTGACAAAATAAAAGGACTTCTTGTTTTATCATAAAGTTGGCTGAACTGCTGAAATTTAATATCCGCATTTCGCAATGTGAATTTTCAAAAAGATTCTTATTAAATTAATATTAGTAGTGTGCACGACATCGATCATTAGCTAATCACATAAAGAGATGCTTGAGAGCATCCTTAATAAAATTCGTGAAATTATAGTTGTTGTAACAAATCATTACAACTATTAAAGTATCCATGGAGAATTTGTATGCATCAGAGACTCAGATTACCTACAGTAGTATCCAATTATCTGACGTGTTATTAAATATTTTGTTTTTGTAACACACAATTACACTAAATTATATTATCTAATTGGTTAAAAAATAATGCAGAATGTAATGTTCGTACGTACGTACGTACTACCATCATAAGATTAAGCTCAGGTAAATTACATAGCACAAGGTATATTAAAACTTTGTTAATTAGTGGTACGTACTTTATTTTAAATAACTCTTGCTAATAAATTAATATTATATATATATGGCAAGGATTCTTGTTCTTTAGTCTTTTTTTCACTCTTTTTCACTCTTTTATCATACTTTATATTATTTAATTCATTTAATTTATTTAATAATGGGTAACGATCTTTCAAAGACATTAAGAGATAAAAAATATAGAGTTATACGTAATGAAGACACCGACGTTAATAATGAGCATGAAATGACTGGCCGTAAATATACAGTAGCGAGCACCAATTTTCCAGTAGCTGATTATAATTTAGATAAGGAATATAGTCGCGTTAGTTGTAATCAACATTATTAAGCGATTTTTTTTTATATTTTTATTAGACTGCGTTACTTATTTGTGTCTGATTTCATTTACAAATATTAACAATTATTAGCATGAATACTTCTTAAAAGTCTGGGGCTCAAACTTTTCTTCTCCAATCGAACCTATTTTAAAACATGGTGATGCCAAAGTCCTTGATGTTGGGTAAGCTTTATATGTATCACTTTAGGGAACTAATGTTTCTACACATATTTTTGGTATTTCTACACCTTATGGTGCGATGTGTTATGTGCCAATGTGACAGTGATACCAAATAAGGTATAGCATACATGTGACTTAATATGTCGTGTGGAAGTACCAAGAGTACGTATGTATGGAAATGCAGTATCGGTTCCATATTTTGTTAATAATAATCTTACGCATCTTTTTTTTTTACGGATTCGGCGCATGGATTTGTGATATGGTATTTATTATAACAACATTAATTAATGTCGAACTCTATTAATTTCAATGAATATTATTTTTCTTTAACGCATTAATTGTTTAATTTTAAGGCAAAAAAATATCCTCTTTCATACTTTACTGGGATCGATATTATGGATCCAAAAGATATTGCTATTTCAAATGTCAGCTTTACACAAGGTGATGTCTTAGAAGGACTGCAATATCCAGATTGTTCATTTGATTATATTCATTTTGGAGAGCTGTTATGGTCTATTACATCAAAAGATGCATCTAATAAATTATTTCCAGGTAAAACAATTAAGTCATTTTCAATGGTTAATGTAGCAAATTATACTAAGATTAGCTGATACTGAAATTTAGGTTATCTTTTGGATTTAAAATTACTTAAATACTTTTGTTAGCTGCTATAACTCTAAACTCTAATACAACTCCTAAATATAAAAATAGATATCTTTTAAAATTTTCAGAATCAGCTATGACGATTTAAATGGCAAATAATTAATCAATATATATATTTTATACATTAGAATTGCTACGAATATTAAAACCTGGTGGATGGATTGAGAGTATGGAAACTGACATTAACTTCATAGATGTTGGTCCTAACACTAAATTCCTCTTTGACACATGTAATTTAATACTAATATCATCATTAATTATATTAATTATTATAGATTACAATAAATAATATTTTGTTCAATAGTGTTTAATCATATTCGAAATAATGGCATTTGTCCCGAAGAATTTTACAAAAGTACAACGAAATTATTTAAAGATAATAATCTTGAATACCAAGTCGAAGAAAGAATAATATATTTTGTTGATTCTGATTCAGTGGTAAACCTTTATTATTATTATTATTATTATTATTACAATCTCATATATATCTTTATAAAAATATATTAACAAAGTATACCTTTATAAATATTTTATAGGTGACACGGAAATTCATAACCTTTTTTAAAATTGCAAAATCCATGCTTCTAGAATATACAAGTATTAGTTATGAAAAATATGATGAAATACTTGATAAAGCTGCCGTTGAGCTGATAGAATATAAAACATCAGTTAGATCAATAAGACATTTTGGGAAAAAACTTTTGGCTTAACTTCTAAATTTTTTACTTATAAGTCTTTTATTTTCATGGTTCAACAAATTTAGCAAAAATAATGATTATCATACAATATTTAATATTTAGTTGACTTTTTATTAAATATATACTGAATAATAAACAACTATCTGTTAATCCTAATAGTTATCAGTTATGAAATTTGGTTGGTGATCCCAGATATATTTTTAATCATTTTGGCTACATTATAAATCACATTTTCGAAAATGCCATGTTACATGACAAGTTGCTTTGGATTAAATAAATTGATTAGTAAGTACATGAGATAGAAAATATAAGTAGTCGGTCAACGACGATGCCATCATAAAAATATCATCAGAAACTGTTTATGGATACACTAGGAACCGTGAAATATTTATGATATTAACGATAAAGCTATGAACTTGACGCACTCTGATGACTTCCCAGGCAGCCATCAAAAAAAAAAAAACACACATGAATCTTGTATAAACCTCTAACTTCTGTAGAAATATCGATTAGTGAATAATTTTCATCATGATATATTATATTTTCAACATTATTAAATCATATTTGATTATTGGTAAATGCTTACATCTTGTTGAAAAATAATAAAAAATGACTCACTTGATCGGCTAACCTATTTTAGGCTAATTAAAAATTGAGTTCTGACCTATGAATTTAGGTGCTTGAGAGCACCTTAAGTAAAATCTTGGCATAGCGTACATAGCGGACTCCTGATATAACTGAGACTAAGTAAAATTCCACCGTAATAAATTCTGCTTTATATAAGGATTTACTAATAAATTAACAACATTGCAAAAAACCTCTACACGTTTAATAAAACATAACATTATATGTAAATAAAGACATGTACATTATAAAAAAAAATCAATTCATATCTTTATTACTGTCAGAATAATGTTCACCGATCCTCAAATTTTGTAATCCACAATACTTGGAATTGAAGAAATAAACTTACGTCCACCACTAAACATGATTGCATATGAATTTTCGATATTTTCAAGATTTACTTTTGATTTTTTCAACTCTGATAAAATATTTTTGTCATTTTGCCATTTCATAAAAATTTCACAGAGTTTTTCAGTTGATGGTCTCTTTTCAGGTAGTGATCCGAATCGACTTAAATTTTTTAGTTGACTAGTCAGTCGACTAATTTTATGACTAGTTGATTAGTCGTATATTATATAAAGTAAATACAATTTATTAGTCACCAAATTAAAATATTAGTTAACTATTAGCCTATATTAGTGTTGGGCAAATTAGAGTTTTTCAAATTTCATGCGCATGGAATTTTGGCCCAAATTATTAAATTCTGGCCCGTATTATGGTAGATTGCTAATAATGCGGGCAGAATTATGAGGTTCCGAAATATTACGAAAAATGCACGGCAGATCTTCGATTTTGATTGGCTAAGAGCGACGATCAAAAAATTAGGCCGGAATTACTCATAATTTCACTAATGAAATCGCGGCTGCCTATTAAGTGAAAATGGTTCTTGGGTCAATTTTACAGTACCATAATGCGGGCTTATTTTTTTAAAAAAAAATCTATTTTGTAATAAAAAAAATTAAAAAGCTAATTCCGGCCGGAAATTAGTAAGCTGCTAATAAAAAAATTGTCTATAAAATGAACTTGTTTGCAAATCAATTGTCTGTGAAATAAACCTGTCTATTAGCAACTATTGGTTAATAAGATGTTTATGAAGTAAGATTGCCTACTAAGTAAAAACTGATTTTAATTCATACTTACTAATACTAATGCATATTAAATAAACTGTGCTTTTATCTACACACTAGCAAGTGATACCAATCAAATATTTTTTTACATTCGATATGCTCTATCTAATGGGATTCAATCAACTCACCGACAATCACTTTATAGACACCACATTTCACTACCAATTTTTTGCTTTGAAATTTTATTATTTTCATAATTACTTAATGACAAGTTCATTTTACCGACGGTTTATTTCACTGAAGCTCATTTAACAGACAAAGTAATTCTGGTTAATATTATTAGGGTTAGATTAGAATTAGAGTTAAAGTTAGTGTAGTTTATAAAAAAAAAAACTTGTCGGTAAAATTAGCTTCAGTGAAATAGATTGTTGGTATCTATGAAACGATTTTCAATAGACACGTACCCGATCACTGGTCACCTGGTGTGTTTTTATTGCACATATAAAAAACCCATTTTAATAAAACATAACATTAAATAAAAGACATGTCTCTATAAAAAAAATCATTATTACTTTCAGGAATTATGTCGTCAATTCTTAAGTTTGGTAACCCACTATCAATACTTGGAATTGATTCAGTAAAGGAAATAAATTGGCTTCCACTATTAAACATGCATGCATATGATTTTTCAATATTTTCAAGATTTACTTTTGATTTTTTCAATTCTAATAAAATATTTTTGTCATTTTGCCATTTCATCAAAGTTTCATTTAGTTTTTCTGCTGATGGTCGTTTTTTAGGTTCATTATCCCAACATTTTTTCATCACGTTTATATAACATTGAGGAGCTTCTTCGTTAATGGGTGGCCGTAAATAACTATAACATATTTTTAATTGAAGCTGTTGTTTACTAAATTTGTGATTATAAGACACAGACATCCCATATAAGATTTCCCACATTATTATTCCAAAAGAATAGATGTCTGATTTTGTAGTATATGGTTGACACTTTTGAATTTCTGGAGCAACATATGGTAGAATTCCACAAATACCATCTTTCTTTTGTCCAGAATCAGAACTTGATAGTCCCAGATCAGAAATATATGCGCTATGTAAATCGTCTTGTAAAATGTTTCCACTGTGC
>CAJVPY010006082.1:0-10845 GCA_910591965.1 Dentiscutata erythropus | reverse complement strand
TGAACCTGAACTTTAAGTTCAGGTTCAGTTCAGGTTCATAAATTCAAAGTTCAGTTCAGGTTCAGGTTCAAAGATCTACAAAATTTGTGGTTTAGGTTCAGGTTCAGTTCAGGTTCATTGAACCTAAATTTGAACTGAACTGAACCTAGGAACACTAATACTCTCCAAGATAACAAGTATAAGAAGAAGAGATAATTGATTAATAGTTAAAACCCTTATATATATACTTAATAATATATATAATCTATTGTTATCACTAATTAGAATAAAATTGATCTTCATAACATAAAAACCTTGTGACATTGTAGTAAATTAAGTCTTCGATCTTCAGATATTCCTTACTTGTGACATAAGAATCTCAGATATACTAAGCTACAAATTGCTGCTGTAGTAATTCAAATATTAACTATAGCTGCTACAACAAAATTGGACTAGTAGATTCTCAATTTTTATTGGCTAAGAGTGATGAACAAAAAATTAGGCCAGAATTGCTCATAGATTTACTAATGTTCCTGGGCATAATGCAGGTTTTTAAAAATTTCTATTTTTGTAATGAAAAAATTAAAGTTAATTTTGGCCAGATATTAGTAAACAATTTTGTAATGTGGGCTAAAGATCCTCAGTTATTAGCAAATCTAAATCGAGGATTTCCGGTTCAAATTTGTTGTAGCAACTATGGTTAATAGTCCAATTTACAGCCCAATTGGCATGGGCATAAGTCCCACATGTACTACTGAATCCATTTCAACTCGGACCATACCCATGCCACAAAAGCCTGTGCTTATCTGATACGTTTTTCTTATAGGGCTTATTGAGTTTCTATATTAAGGCATATTATTATAATTTTCTAAATACGTTTTATAATTTTATATTAACACAAAGTTGTTACAATTTGGCATTCAAATTGTTACCAAATCTAATAACAATCGTAATAAAATTGCTATGATATTGCCACAAAATTAAATAACAATTATAATAAAATTGTAATAAGATTGTAATAAGATTGTAATATAGAAATCATGGCAACTTGACAAATAAATAGTTACCAGATCTAATAAAAGTTGTAATAAAGTCATCGTAATATCATAACAATTTTGTTATTAATATCATTATGGAATTGTAACAAAATCGTTACTTGATTTTTGTGTAGTTGTAGTAAGATCATCTTAATATTGTAATAATTTATTATTAAAATTGTTATAGGATCTTAACAAAATCATTACTCGATTTTTGTGTAGTTGTAGTAAGATCGTTGTAATATCGTTACAATTTTATTACTAAAATCATTATGGAATCTTAACAAAATCGTTACTAGATTTTTGTGTTATAGTTACGATGTAGCAGCTATAAGGTAAAAATATTGTAGCATTATAAATCGCCACAAAATTTTTTCAGAATCATGGTTATCTTGAGATAACATCATCACTATATCATAACAGTATTGTTAAAATTTTATAAATTTCTGTAAAGTAAAATAATAATTAAAATTTAATATATAAAATAATAACTACTAATTTCTTGTAAATATTCATTAAATTCTTTGTTTTCTTTCCAAAATTCAGCAGTAATACCTAATAATCCTTGGCCATAAGGAAATTGTCTTTGTTGTACTTTGCTAACAAGATATCTCAATTTATCCATCAGGTACTATGTATACACTGACGGAAAAAATTCTATATTATTGCTGCAGGTTATTATTAAAATCACGTGACATATACTAATTGTAGATTTTTAAAATTCTCAATTTCATATTTTTTAAAACTAATATGCCCAGAATAAATTACATATAGAAAAACAAATAATATTAAAAATAGTAGTGGAAATGATAGTGTATTTCCTTATTATTATTATGTTTGGATGAAGATTTATGAAGTTGTTTAATATCATGAAAACTTGGTATAAAATATGGTGCCGATTGATTAGAAATAGACTTTAAAGGTGGTCGTTAACCTGATAATCTTGGAATACGGGACCTGAAAGTGGATTTCTTGTTATAATTAGACCTTATTGAAGTTGGAGTAGATGCCAAATTACTTGAGTCTACAAAAATTATAATATAATTAAAATATATCATTAGCAATTAATTAATAACTAGAATAATCCATACCCAAATGCTCTTAATATTGTTCTAGCCTATTACCAAGTGTATATTTTTCTGCTGCCTTCAGCTTTATATTCCTTTCTATCAATTCATTTTAACTATACAAGAAATTTGCAAGAAAGCTTTCAAGCTCAACGACTTCAGGTATGCTTTCAAATAATTTTTCATAATTTGATACTTCTATATATCTGTCAACTGCTCATAACCACTTTGCCATACATTTATCTGTATTATGTACTCATGAGAGTTTACAAAGTTTTGAAACATCTTCGTCTGTTGGTAATGTATTATGTGACATTGAAATATTAAAGAGAGAGTTAAATTAAAACACAAACATTCATTCTATCATTTATATATATTCATTATTCGAATTATTAGTTCTTATTATTTATTAATTATTAATTAAAAAATCAAAACAAAATCACTCATTTTATCATTTTTATATATTCATTTGAATTATCAGTCCCTATTATTTATTAATTAAAAAAAGTTTATTTGGGCAATAATATGGTTCCATCAGTGTATACGTCATACCTTACGGATAAACTAGTTATCTAGCATGATATGATAGATACATGGGTATTCGACAGGATGATAGCAACACGTGGCCTTCAGCCACGTGCTTTTGCTGTCTACCTATATATCTATCACATCATGCCAGATAACAAGAATTTATCCATATTATTAAGAGAAGTATGTATTTCAGTAAAAAGATCTTTACCAAAATATGCTTTTAATAAATTACTTGATAAATTTTTTTAGAAGTAACTTTTTCAAAAATTTGAATAACATTATTAATAATATGCTCTAAGTTTGTTTGAATTCTAGCTGGAATATTCATTGGAGGTGGTGCTGGATGCGTATAAATTCCTTTGCAAATTAAAACAACAAATGGTGTAATTATTAAATCTAAAGGTACAAGCTTGATAAACTGGACATTACAATTTAATTTAATAATAGTTCCTTTTTTTAAAAACTATCATTTGTTAAATGAAAAAATGCTAAATAATAAAAAATATTTATAAATTAATAATAATTCTTTTTTCTGAACACTTGTAGATAATACAGTATGACAATTTTTTATTGCTTTATTTAATAAAGTAATCTATAAATAAATTTAATTTTTATAAGTACATTTAAATAAATTATAACAAAATATAAATTTAAGTATATACTTACAGGTTTTTCTTGAAATAATTTTTCTAACACATCAATTTCATTATTATTTATTCTATAATATAAATGTTTTTGTCCAGGGGACCAAGCGAAACATCCGATAAAATATGATGGAGCATCATTATCACATCATCTGACTTTTTACCATAATGGCAAACTTGAGCTTTACCTACACATGTTTCAAAATTATATGGGCATTGGTAATTTACAAATGCCATATATTTTCTTATTAAATTAAAAAAAGTTTAATTAATTTTATTTATAATATAAAATTTTAAACATTATTAAAATTTTTTATGCATGTGTTTTAGCTTCTTTTGATGTTTGTGAATTATTAGGTTGATTCATTTTATAAAAGTCAATATCTTCATTAACTTCAACATGTTGCATTTCTTTTAATTCTTTTGAAACAAATTTGCATACTTTAGCTCCAGTACAAATTCTAACTGATTTGTTTACTTTATATCCTAAAAATTCACATTCTACAACTTTTTTACCACTGCCATCACCCATATTATACTGAATCTAAATAAATTAATTTATATTTAAGTTATTTGTCTATGAACAATAAATAAAAATAATATTTTAAATAGTAAACTTACATCTGAAAATGCAGTATTATGATCATTCTATCCAGAAATATTATAAACAATAGCAGTACCTTCTAAAGAAGTTGGGGGATATTCAATCGGCATTGGTGAATATCGAATTTCATTTATGCATAATTTTTTAGTAAAAAAATTATAAGCTTTAATAGTAATATTAGATTCGTCTGCTGAAGTTTCTATTTGTATAATATATTTATTGTATAAATTAATGATACGTATATAAATTATATTTATATAAAAGTAACTTTATTAATTTTTAACTTACTGAACTATCTATATCTATTTCAGGAATCTCAAGATCTAATGATGATTCATTCGAAATAGCTGTTAAATCGATAAAATTATTACATAAAGAACTTGTTTCAAATTTTAACTTAACTAATGGTGCAGTTGAAAGATCTGAAAGTTCAGATATTATTGAAAGGTTTGAAGATTCAGATAATGAATATGTAAGTTTGGTTAACGACATTGTTAGAAAGAAGTAAAGGTCATTAATTAAAAAATACAAACAATGAAAATTATTTATTAATCACTTTTTAATTAATATTTAATCATTTTAATATTAGAGCTATTAAAATTTATGTAACCTGATTATATTATGATTATAATTTATTAAACTTGACAAGAACAACAATATGCATATTAAAGAAATTGTAAATATTGAATACTTGTGTATTTTAATATTTGCCGGTTTGTAAAATATTTAAATTCTGGTATATGCATACATATGTATGTATAATTTATCATAGTTCTAGTCAAGAAATTAGTAACAATTGGTATACATGTAAATTTGCCGTCAAAATATTAATAAAAAAATTTTTTCTTAGCACTTCACAGTATAACTATAGATATTTTCGGTACTTCACAGTATAACTATAGATATTTTTGGAACTTCACAGTATAAATAAAGTACTAAAATACTTAATAGTACTATTAATATTTAATGATGATCCTATACTTTAAATTGGCATGGAACAGATACTCTATACATATATACCCAATATTAATAGCCACAAGAAAATAACTATTGGTACTTAGTACTTTTTTTTAATTCGTATTCAATAAATTTAAGTGATAATTAATCATACGTAATTTTATTTGTAACGCTAGTATTATAAATAGTAGGGACATTTCTATATGAAATTGTTGATTAAATTCCCGTTCTAATATAAAAGGTTTTCTAAAATGCTTCCACTTAATCATGCTAAACAAGTGAATATCAGACACTGAAGTATACTACTTTTTTAGCAGAAATTTCTGGCTCATTATGGGTAAACACTAATATTTAAGTAAAATATCCTGTTTTTTTTTCTCATCAAATATACAGGAAGGTATTACAATAGCTTTAAGCATAACTGGTCTGGTGTGTTACCCTTTAATAACAACCCGGTAGTATTATAGCATTTTACAGCATATATTGAAATTTTTAAAAATTTAAAATTATTTCAACGGATAAGAGTGTTCTCAAGCATCATCTTAATCAATCAATTAAATAAAGATCATGATAATGCTCAAGTATCACAATCAATAACGACATTTAAAGGAGGGTCGGGAACAGTGTTATAGATTTAATGTTCCCAATGTTATTTAAAAAAATATAGGAACACTAGATTTAAATTTTATGTTCCTTTTTAGGAATAAAGTGGGAACATAAAGTTATAAATTATGTTATGAGAGAGAGAGAGAAAATTTATGAATTTATTTATTAGGCAATATTAAATTCTCACCACTCATCAATAGTACACTTTCTTCATACGTACGCACTCTTCCAATCGATCTTGCCTTTTTCAAGCATGAAAAGTATTGCACGCATGATTCAATTTGGATAATCTGGTCTAATATACCGGGATAAGATTTTTTTGATTTACAAATGTACGTAGATATGATTTATGCATAGTTGAAACTGAAACGGATTTGCTCCCGAAAATAGCAACTGATATTGCACCGTGCATTACCATGGTACCCCACCTGCATAATGCAAACCGGCCGTTAATGTGAAAACGTGACTAGCAGAACTTGGTAATTATTATGAAAATGTCAGATGGGCGGGATCGGGTTCTATATTTTTTCCGTAAATGTTTTATATTCACGGAATTTATTCTGATTGTCTAGATTTTGTTGATCATGTTGCGAATTCACGGAGTTTTTACAAAATTATGGAAAATTATGAAAATATTCGGATAAAATTTTTTACAGAGTCTCAACGGAATTGAATACTCCTGGCGTAATTGCTGGAGTTGCTCTCCTTTTACTTGTACTTACTTCATCTTATATCGATCCTGCCAAGGTTCAACAGTTGCCATTTGCAGAAATTGATTTTACATCATACTCACTTGTATTTGTATCTCTGTTTAAAACTCATGGCGATCTCCACATGTCTTTCTGCATCTGCTGCGCTCGGCTCATGATCGCGCCCCTTGCCCAGGCCTTGTGAGGTGCTTATGTCCTGCTTACCATCTTCCGATCTATTGACTTACGTATATACGTACGTCAACTCGAATTAATCTCCCAATAGGGCTCACACAGGCTTCCGATGTACAGGGAAACACAAGCAAAATTCCCAGAAAATCATTTACTAATAAAGATAGAATATACCAAGAAATAATCTGAAACAAAACAAATAGATCGCCTGGCGCGCCACAAACATAAAACCAGAAAATAAGTGTTACAAATAGCACGTCGCGATTAGAAAATCGCATAATGCTAAGAAAACAAAGAAATTATAATTACTCATCGTTTGCATTATTCAGTAAGTCCAAGCTTAACCGCATTGGCAGCTAATCTATTGTACTTAACAATAAGTACTATTTTCACGATTAGAATAAGATATTAATAATAGCTTAATAGCGATAGTATAATATAGCAGTAGAATAGAAATATTAATATTATTCGAAAAATGTATTTAAACAACGATATTTTACCTTAGTCAACTTCGTGCATGTAATAATACAAGACACTAATAATAAGTGCATGTATTAAGATATAATTTCTATTATTTACCCAATATAATCCCTTAACACTTTGAAAGTGTAAAATATATTTGACATATATTTAATCGTTAAAAGTCATTTATGACTACCATCATTTACCAATTTGAAAACTTAGGAACATATAGTGATTCATTACTCATAGTTATTCTTGCAATATTATTAACAATTTTATTGACAATACTCGTAATAATAACAGCTATAATAGCTGAACATTATATTTATCGAAAGCTTAAACTACTCTATTGAACTAAAAAACCTGTTAACCAATTCATATTTTATTAATAAAGAAACTTTATAACAAAGAAACTATTATTCATCATATTTGAACATGTAATATCAAGTAACTTGTTAAGTAATATACTTACCGGATGAACCCCAATAACGAAGAACTATTAGTGAATAAAGAGACTAATACGCTCAACAGTAAAATCAGAGACCGATCACCTTTGACAATACTATATTATTGGAAACAATACAAGTGAAATTATTTTACATAAATATACGAATCTTACTATTATCTATTTTGACAATACTTACATTATACTTAAGAATCATATTAGCACAGATTGTAATCTCAATCGCAATAACACCAACTTCAACAACTACAATTGTATCATCTACCGTATTATCCACAAATCCAACACAATTAATTCAAACTCCATTATCTATTACAAACGCTCAACCATCTATTGTAATAGTCACACCCACACAAACAATTAATCCAAACAATAACCTAGTAACAATCATTAAAGTTTTAGGAGCAATATTAACTGTATTAACAACAATCATAACAACTCTTATTATCTGTATCAAACGTGCAAACAAAAGAAAGAAATAATACAAAAGTCAGATACCATTTACACAACCACCAAGTCACAATCTTAACCAAGAACAATTACAATAATTACAACAAAGACAATTTACTGGAACAGGAACTGGATTACCAATTCAACCACAACATACTAAACCTGGAAGGAAAGCAAAATTCCAACATATAAACTCACCACAACAATCCGAAAACGAAGGATATTCTACCTGAAATTAATTATTATACTCTTACTATTGTTAATGAAAGAACTCCAAAACATATTAATCATAATCTCAATTGCAATTATATTCGCAGTAGGCTTAACCATTATACTTCTTAAAGAACCTGAAGCAACACAAATTGAAATATCTATTATTATTCTAATTCTTACTGCAATATCCGGAATAGTTATTGTACTATTTGCTACATTAAAACCTTATCAATTTAATAACAACAATACAAACAATAATACCAATACAAACTGAACCACTTAACTGCAACAATACTATATTTCAACCACCTGCATCAACATTACTCATAATATTACTATTTACTATTGTAATCTGGATATTAACCATTGTAATTATTTGCTGTAAACAACAACAAGATAAGAAAAGATTATATAAACAGACATCATCACTTGGATATTACGCAGACCAAAACCAAGGCTGCTGTTGTTAAAATTAATGTCAACTACACCTACTACAACACCAATACAACCTGATACCACAACTACAATTTATAATCATTGGAGTACTACTACTAGTATCTCTAATTATATCAACCATACTATACTTTATTTGCAAAAATGGAAACAGAAAAGTAATTGACAAAGAAACACACCTAGAAATAATTATCAACTCGGAACTACAAATATTGAAAACTTTGACCAATACCGAAATACTACACCAATACCATCAGGATCACACCTTATCCAAAAAATACGTTATCCATGATTACCACCAATTAGCTATTAATGTGTATATTCAAACAACGAAGAAAGAAAAAGAATCCAAAGAAACAAATAACATACTTTAACCCAGAATTTGTTAACCAAAACAACTTATATAATCTAACACTGCAACAAATAGCAAACTTACCATTACAACAACAAAGCAATATAATAATTACATTGAAAACTACCAATTTGGAAGAAATACCAGATCAGTCAACAGACTATTTGGACAATAACAAATGAAATTATTCATTATATTACTATCATTAGTAATATTAGTTGCAGGACAACAACAAATTACATTTATAACACTTACTATACCAACAGTAACTTTAACACAACAAATTACACCAACACCTTCAACAATTACTCAAACTTCAGTATCAACCTTAACTGAAGCACCAAGCTATTTTAACGACCCAAACGTAATTGACCAAAATATAGTAACAATTATACTTATTGTATTAATAATTGCAGTAACAGCATTCACAAGATATCGACAATACAACAAAAGACAATTAGACTTAGCAAAGAATTATATTAACAATACACTAAGAACAGGAGAAGCTGTTAATAATACAATTACACCAATTACCAATATTGTTTAATGAACAAAGAAGACGAAAACCTCTTTATCAAGAATCTTCAAAAATTGAAAAGTCAACCAAACAATAGTATTGTGAAGATGACGAATCTAAACTATTAAACACTTACAAAACAAATAACCAATTATTAAAAGAATTAGAAGCTGAAATCAAAATTACTAAACAGAAGAAATATATTCAATTAACAAAAACCGATGAAGTAATTCACCATAAATCAAAATTATTAATTGAAAATAGAAAACTAGTAAAAGAAGAAGTAATATTAGCCTATATTATCAATTCAATCAGAAAAGAAGAACCTGACAATTACATTGAATCAATTGCAAAAGATTATCAACAAAATTTGAAATTAATAAAGAAACAAACTGACAAGAAATACTTATACAAAGACAACAACAATACAGAGTAACACAACTAACTAACTATGACTTTAATAAATGGACACTTAAATATCCAATTTCAGCACAAAGATTGGAATCTAAAAGAGTTTACTATAATTTATTCAAAAGTTATTTCAAAACAAACATACTAGAATTCCCAGTAATATCAAAAGAAAATTTAGAGAAAATTTATGCGATACTAAAAAATCAAGACAAAAAATATTTTAATGCCAATTATACCAAAATAATAACAACCAAGTATAAAAAAGAAGATATATTTAAAATACAGACACATACTAGAAAATTACTCATATATTTATAGAGCATTAATAATAACAAACCTAACTGATGAAGATTATATACAATTCTGTATATTTGCAAATATTAAACCAATAGTTAAATACTAAAATAGCTACAGAAACAACAAAATTTTATGATATTACCAATTGGAACTTTAACCAAATGATGGAAAATTTAAAATGTAATGGATCAAATTGGAATACATGGGGTATAGAATTCGAAAAAAGAATTGGAGCAAAATTAGATTTAGATTTATTAGCAACAGGATTTTTTGAAGGAACCCCAAAGAAAAGATTTGTTAGAATATCTACAACTGTAACAGCAGTAAAAGACTCACAATATGGAATGTTCAATGTATACTTTATGAGACAACTTATTCATAAAATAGTAATACAATGTTTTTTAGAAGATTTGTACAGGAAATACCAAAGAAAACAGCATTATTTACATGTTATTTTCCAAGTAACTTTAACAATGAAAAAGAATACTGCAACATGACTGGGAATGCAGTTATGATTCAACCTGTGGAAATGACCTTGATAAAGCAAATGTGACATTATTAAACCCAACAGGATTCCCAAAAGAATTAAACTATAAATATACTGCAACCAATACTAGCACTGATAAATTATCTAGACAAGATAATTTGCAACTCTTTGACCCAACAGCAAACCCACCAGAATCTGTTCAAATATCATTCAGACTATGGATGGACCAACAAAACATCACAACCGAATACACATTGAAATCGCAAAAACAATTCTTACAATTAATATTTAACCCAAAATATCCTATTAATGCACACAAAGATGAAAACTTCATTGACGAATTCATACAACAAATGAAACTAGCACATTATAAACAAGATTTCTTAACAGGATTAAAACTTCGAATGATGCAAGCATTACCATCAGGAAGACAT
>CAJVPY010006081.1:0-10846 GCA_910591965.1 Dentiscutata erythropus | reverse complement strand
CGTATAAAACACCATTTCAAATCCTAATAAAAGCTTTCAGGCCAAAGAGGTCTCCTTAACTCAAAAAAAAAAAAAAAAAGATATATCTATGGAGGAATAGTTTTACTTGAAAACCATGATGCATCATTTATTTTTGAGCTTATGCTTATTATTTATGAATTTCTTTTTGACGAATTGGCCAAACAACTTCAAACTCATTTAATTGAAAAAGAAGCTCATTGGCTTCGTTTACATTTTAATCGTACTTATCAAAAAAGTTTCCAAAATAATAAACTTCAAGATATAAAAAATTGGTGTAACAATATTGTGGTTAAGTATCCTAACAAGATTTTTGATTCTGAAGAATTTTTCACACTTCAAGAAAACGCATTAGTCTCACTCATTAGTCGAGATGATTTACAAATGGATGAAGTGAAAATTTGGAATCATGTTATAAGATGGGGAATTGCTCAAAATCCTGGCCTACCATCTGATCCTGAAGATTGGTCCATGAAAATTTTATAGCTTTAAAGACTACTTTACAGAATTGTTTACCTCATATTCGTTATTTTCAAATGTCTTGTAAAGATATTATCAATAATGTACAACCTTATCAACAAATTCTTGAAAGAAGGCTCTGGAAAGATATTATGAAAAAGTATATGGTAAACGAACCAATATCATCTACCGTTCTTCCCCCTCGAATAATTTTAAAACCAACATTACCTGCTAGAATAGTAGAAGTAGAACCATTTTCAAAAGTCATTAATGAAGTACATGCAGCAGAAATTGCTTCCTGGGTTGATAAGAAAGATGACACGTATTTAGTAATGGATAATCCATACGAGTTTAAATTACTTCTTCGTGGAAGCAGAGATGGTTTTGCTGCTACTTCATTTTGGAATTTATGCAATAAGCAAACTCGTATTATTGTAGTCATGAAAGTTAAGGGAACTGATGAATTACTTGGTGGATATAATCCTATTGGTTGGGATGAACAAAGATCAATTCTTGGATATAAGTATTGCAAAGAATGCTTTATTTTTTCATTGAAAAATGGTAATATTCAAAATTCTATTTTAAGTCATGTGAAAGTACCATTAAGTGCAATTTACTGTTGTTCTTATTACGGTCCAGTTTTCGGAGTTGGTCTTGCTCTGTCAAATAATTTTAATCTAGATGATAACTGTTGGACTAGTAAAAACCGTAACTATAAGAATCAAATTAGAAATACAGATGAAAATGGAAAATCATTTTTTTCAGTAGAGGAATATGAAATTTTTCAAAATTGTAGAAGTTTTTATATTATTAATTCACGGAATTCACGGAATAAATAGCGTTATTAGAATTGTTAATAAATACCTTACAAACCTGAAAAATATAATAAATATTGGATTTATTGGATAATTGTATGCATTAATGATTCGAATCTCTCTACAATGAATTATGGGTATAATAATCCAAAAATTTAAATTTTATACTGGTTCTATATAAAAAGCGTTATGGTT
This sequence comes from Dentiscutata erythropus, assembly GCA_910591965.1. Taxonomy (NCBI): domain Eukaryota; kingdom Fungi; phylum Glomeromycota; class Glomeromycetes; order Diversisporales; family Gigasporaceae; genus Dentiscutata; species Dentiscutata erythropus. Next base: position 9,359 of record CAJVPY010006081.1, on the reverse strand, counting down.
CTTAAAAAAAAAAATAGTAATTTATATTGTGAGCTTTTCTAGTGTCCAGCTAATTATAGAGCTCACTATACACTGCATTCTTAAATACCTGTACACGCGTAAGATAATTAATTGTGCGCGAAACAATATGTAATCTGAGGTTGGATAATTAAATGTTTATAGAGAAAGTTTTTAAGGTAAAATCAATTAACTATGAATTTATAATGCGACACTGCTGAAATTTAGGTATAATTAAATGATTAAATTCAATTCATAATGAAATAAGTGTGATAGAAAATTTGGGACACTTCAAGAACAATCACATAATGTGAAATCATGAAATGACGTCATTTGTTTACTACAGTAGCACTAACAAATTGACCTAAATTATAGGCCGAGTGTTTAATCATGTGGTGATTATCACGAAGATATCACTAGGTTCACTGTCTTAAAAATACCTAAAATTTTTATATAAAGCATACTCAACATCATTAATGTTTTTTTGGTTTATTCATAAAAAAATTATGACACTAACATTCTAGGAATACCCGAACTTATCATTTATATTGGCAGATGTTGACAAAAGTATTTAATATAAATCGGATATCGTGGCGTTCATTTGTTTTGCATCACCTAGAAAAAAAATTTTAAACTCATGTATTGTACCTTCTTAATGGTAAGGTATTTTGAATACTTTTTTTATTAATACCAAAAATTTACCGAAACTTAATCATATGATTTCAATCAGCTCTGATGCAAATATTTGATTAATTAGGTTTAGACGTTTAATGATAGTTGATAATTAAGGAAAGTAAGATAATTAGTATTTGATATTCCTTTTAACCGGAGTTATTATTTCATTAACAACATCCAGTCAGTAGATACTGGGGTGTCTAATATCATAATTAATCAAAACTATGTTAACATATTTGTAAATCCGCTAAGTGCAGATTTTTTGATGTTATACATACTAATCTACAAATTCGGCAATTCAATTGGTCTAAGATCATATGATAGCTACAATACAAATAGCATTCGGCTTTATTAGATGTTTAGACTCACTGGCTCGATAGTTTTCGTTCAAATTTTTTATTTATAATAATTGTAGCAATATGAATAAAATTACAGAAAAAAATTTTTACATTAATATGCAAGAAAAATTAATAAATCAGTTTACATAAATTTTTTTTTAATTTATATATAATTTGCTCTTTGATACTCCGAATGATCTACAACTTTTAAAAATCTATTATTATATATTTATTGATTGACCTTTCATAGTTTTGATTAATTATAATATTAGACGCCCCAAGTAGATACGTATATGCCTCAAAAGTCGTTCTAAGTAAAAGGAAATTCTATTTATCAAGTTAATAAATTAAAAATTTTTCTCTGCGTAATAAAATGATTAATCTACAAATTTGTAGCCCTTTTTATTAAATTGATTATCATTTTTTAAGTGACTTGCGCTGTTATTAATAAAAATTTTCACAGCTTTCTTACATTGCTCTTTCAGGATGATCACCAATTATGTGCTACCATATATGACATAATCATGCAATTAGTGTCCCATGACATACAAAATCAGAATGAGTTTCTGTGCAAGTGTCCATAACGACTCAATCTCTAAAATAATTAAAATGGAATTAAAATTCTTTGAAGAACTTTCAAATAATTATCTTGAACTTCTTGATGATAAAGAAGATTTTAACGTAGTCATCGATGTTGGTGAATCTCCAAACAAAAAGAAATTCAGAGCACATTCGGCAATTTTAAAATACAGATCTTTATATTTTCGTAATGAATTGACAAAAATCGACAAAGATGAGAATAATATTAAGTCGCTTAGTTTAAAAAACATTTCTGCACAACAATTTGAAATTATTATCAAGTAAGTAATTTTAAATGTATAAGTATGATTCATAATCTATATTGTATTATTAGAAAAATCTAATATATATATAAATTTTATACAAAGATATATCTATGGAGGAATTGTTTTACTTGAAAAAAATGATGCATCATTCATTTTTGAGCTTATGATTATTACTTATGAATTTCTTTTTGACGAATTTGCCAAACAACTTCAAACTCACTTAATTGAAAAAGAAGCTCATTGGCTTCGTTTACATTTTAATCGTATTTATCAAAAAAGTTTCCAGAATAATAAACTTCAGGATTTACAAAAATGGTGTAATGATATTGTGGTAAAATATCCTAATAAGATTTTTGATTCTGAAGAATTCTTCACACTTCAAGAAAGTGCATTAGTCTCAGTTATTAGTCGAGATGATTTACAAATGGAAGAAATAAAAATTTGGAATCATGTTATAAGATGGGGAATTGCTCAAAATCATGGCCTACCATTTGATCCTGAAGATTGGACTCATGAAAATTTTATAGCTTTAAAGACTACTTTACAAAATTGCTTACCTCATATTCGTTATTTTCAAATGTCTGGTAAAGATATTATTAATAATGTACAACCTTATCACCAAATACTTGAAAGAAAACTTTGGAAGGATATCATGAAAAAGTATATGGCAAACGAACCAATATCTTCTACTGTTCTTCCTCCACGAATAATTTTAAAATCATCATTACCGAATAGAATGGTAGAAATAGAAACATTTTCGAAAATTATTAATGAAGCACATGCAGCGGAAATTGCTTCATGGGTCGATATGAAAGATGATATTTATTTAGTGACAGATAATCCATATAAATTTAAATTACTCCTTCGTGGAAGCAGAGATGGTTTTACTGCTACTTCGTTTTGGAATTTATGTGATAAGCAAACTCATGTTGTTGTAGTTATGAAGGTTAAAGGAACTGATGAAATTCTTGGCGGATATAATCCTATTGGTTGGGATAAACCAGTATCAAAATTTTCTGGATTTAAGAATTGCAAAGAGAGCTTTATTTTTTCATTGAAAAATGGTAATATTCAAAATTCAATTTTTTGTCGTGCGAAAAAATCGGAGAGTGCAATTTTCTGTAACCCTAGATCTGGTCCGATTTTTATTGAAGGTCTTGGTTTGATTAATGATTTTAATCAGGATAATAGCTGTTGGACTAATCAAAAAGGTAATTATAAGAAGCCAATTAGAAATTCAGATGCATACTATAATGGACAATCACGTTTTTCAATAGAGGAATATGAAATATTTCAAATTAATAAAAAATTGTAGAAGTTTTTGTATTGTTAATTCACGAAATAATAGTATTATTAATATTGTGAATAAATACGTATACTTTACTAACTGAAAAATATAATATATATTGGATAATTATATTCATTAATTCTTTGTAAAGATTCCATGAATCTCTTTACAATGAATTCTGGATATAATAATCTAAAAATTTAAATTTTATGTTATTTTTAAAAAAATATAGTAACTTATATTGTAAACTTTTTTTTCTGCGTCAATCATAGAGTTAACTATAAATTGTACTCTGAAATACTGTACATACGTAAGATAATTAATTGTGCGCAAAACAAGGAATGAAAATATCCGAGGTTAGATGATCAGATGTTTTTAGTGAAAATTTTTGAAGATAAAATGCGACACTGCTGAAATTTATGTTAAGCCTAAATGACTATTAAGTATATTATATGACTATTAAGTATGTTATAGAAATTTTTATGTTTTTTTATTTTATTCATAAAAATTATGGCACCAACATTCCAAAAAAGTACTCTTTAAGGGATAAATATTGATTGGTTAATGCATGTCAAGTTTCTATATAAGAACTCATTTATATTGAAAGACATCGATAAAAGTGTTTAGGTACCACTTTAAATATGGTAATATTGTGGCGTTCATTTTTTTGCATCACTTAGAAAAAAAATTTTAAACTCATGTACTACACCTTCCTAATGGTAAGCTATTTTGGAATATATCTTTTTCATTTTTACTAAGACGAACCTATGGTATTTTACCACCTATGTTGCATTATCAAAAAAACTGGCTAACTAATTAATATGCAATACTCTAAGTAAAATGTTCTACGTCCTCCAAAACCCTTTCTAAACCTTAATTCTAACACAAAATACTAATCCCAACATGAGAAATTTGTGCTAAAAATTTTATATAAAAAATTTATAAAATTTATAAAATATCTAAAAAAATATAATAAGTACAAAACCACCATAGATGCGTTTTATAATGAACATTTTTTTATATTTAATTCATTAAAACCAATATTTAACATACCAAAGTTTTACCGAAATTAAATCATATGATTTCAACCATGATTTGTCAGCTCTGATGCAAAATATTTTATCGTTGTAATGCCCTGGGTCGGATAAACTTGTGCATTTGTAATTAACTTTGGACATTTAATGATAGTTGGTCATTAAGAAAATATGAGTTATTTATTCCATTAACAATATCCATGGTAGATATTTGACCGTATTAAGCCTTAGAAATTGGATTGCTCGATTATTTATCAAGCCAATAAATCAGAAATTTTTATCTGCATTACTTATTTCCAACATTAAATTTGTTAATGGTGCAATAATAAAACCTGTTGCTTTTTTATTATAATTATTATTTGAGGTTTTATATAAGGCCAATTCCGGGTCAAAGTGATCCAACCACCTGACTAAATTCGATGTAAATTTTTTTCGAATTCTATTACTTTATATAAATTCAAATAAAAAAAGTTTTATCGAATTTGGTTTGTGGTTGTCAAGTTATCTTCGATCAAAGCTTTGAAAAGAATTTAGTGCATCTTCTATTTTGATGGATGTTTGAATTTTTTCTAACTCTGAGCGAAGATATCTCGACGAACACCTGACTAAATTCGAAAACAAATTTTTTATTCGAAGAATTCAGACAAAAAAAGTTTTATCGAATTTGTTTTGATGGTTGTCGAGGTATCTTCGATAAAATTTAACAAAAAATTTGGTGCAACTTCTATTTTATAGGCGTTTTGATATCTATTTAACTTTGAGCGAAGATATCTCGATAATTATCTGGCTAAATTTGATGAAATTTTTTTTTTAGAATTCTATGATCCATGGAATTCAAATAAAAAAAGGGTTATTAAATTTTGGCTTGATGGTTGTCGAGATATCTTCGTTTAAAGTTTGAAAATTCTGGGCATATGGTCACATGATGTCAAGATCAGGGTTGGGCAACTGGACAATTGGACAATCGGAAATCTGTCCAGTGTCCAGTGTCCGAACTGTCCAGTAAAAAGCAATGGATTAAGAAAAATAGACACTGGACAATACCTTAATTTTCGACCAATAGTATCTCCTTGATAAGTGCCCATCTAACATTAATTTAGTCAAATTATATAGTAAATTGCCGGTTCGAGAGGGTGCTAATTAATTTTTAAGATTTCAATTTAAGAGATCCAGGTTCTGTTTACTGAAAATATAAATACCATTCTTTCAAATTAAGTTATGGTACGATTTCTTGAAAGTTAATTCCAAATAGGTCACTTACCCGACATCACACAGAATGACAAAATGTATAGTTGCAACTAATCAAATGCCAACCTTAGCTCCAACTCTATGTAATGTCGGGTAAGTGCGCTGTCGAGGAAATAACTTTCAGGAATTGAGCGACAACATTCAAATCATTTAGCTTAAAAAAAAAAAAATTAGATTGATTTACAGTATAATAAGCATTAAAATTTTCGGATTTCTTTGTGATAAATATAATTTTATTAATATTTTATAACCTTATTGCAACTATATCACTGGAAACTGGACATACAATGGACATACACTGGACAATTCGGAAATGTCCAGTGTCCATTAAAAAAGCACTGGATGTATAGATTGCCCAACCCTGGTCAAGATATCTTTGCTCAAAGTTAGAAAAAAAAATCAAAACGCTTATCAAAATACCAAAGATTCTTTGTGATGCCTGACGAAACCATGTGATGTTAAGCATCACATGCTATTTCTTATAAAAAGCAAAATAGTACCATGTGATAATTAACATCACATGACTTCGTCAGGCATCACTAGTGACAACCATCAAACTAATTCGTTAAATCTTTTGTATTTGAATCTTATGGGTTAATAGAGTTTGAATAAAAAAAAAATTTAAATCGAATTTAGTCAGGTGGTTGTCGAGATATCTTCGCTCAAAGTTAGAGAAAATAAAAATAGAAGCTACCGGTAAGCAAAATTTTCTCAATTTGAGCAAAGATATTTCAATAACCACTTGACTAAATTGACGGAAATTTTTTTTATTCGAATTCTATGAATCCAGAAATTAAATAAAAAAGGTTTTATCGAATTTGGTTTGATGTGTGCCAAAGTATCTTCGTTCAAAATTAGAGAAATTTTCTATTTGATAGGCGTTTTGATTTTCTTTAACTGAGCGAAGAAATTTCGATAACTACCTGACTAAATTTGATGAAATTTTTTTGAATTCTATGAATCAAAAGATTTAAATTTAAAAAATTTTATCGAATTTTATTAGATAATTATCGAGAAAATTCTTAGGTATATGGTCATGTGATGGGTCATAATAAGATAGGTCTTATGAAATTTGAATTTATTGACATTTTTTTAAGTGGAATGAAAATTTTAACAGCGTGTTATTAAAATTCTTTGAAAAACTTTCTAATAATTATCTTGAACTTCTTGATGAAAAAGAAGTTTTTAATATAGTTATTAATGTTTGTGAATCTCCAAATACAAAGATATTAAAAGCACATTCGGCAGTTTTAAGATATATTTTCGTAATGAATTAATGAATATCAGCAAAGATGAGAATAATATTAAATCACTTAATTTAAAAATGTTCCTGTGCAACAATTTGAAATAATTATCAAGTAAGTAATTTTAAATTGTATAAATGATTCATAATCTATATTATATTATAAGAAAAAATATCTAATATATATATATATATTTATACAAAGATATATAAGGAATTGTCTTATTTGAAAACATGATGCATCATTTATTTTTGAGCTCATGCTTATTACTTATGAATTACTTTTTGACGAATTGGCCAAACAATTTCAAACTCACTTAATTGAGAAAGAAGCTCATTGGCTTCGTTTACATTTTAATCGTATTTATCAAAAAAAGTTTCCAAATAATAAACTTCAAGATATACAAAACTGGTGTAACGATATTGTAGTAAAGTATCCTAACAAGATTTTTGATTCTGAAGGATTTTTCACACTTCAAGAAAACGCTTTAATCTCACTTATTAGTCGAGATCATTTACAAATGGAAGAAGTAAAAATTTGGAATCATGTTATAAGATGGGAATTGCTAAAATCATGGCCTACCATCTGATCCTGAAGATTGGACTCATAAAAATTTTATAGATTTAAAGACTACATTGCAAAATTGTTTACCTCATATTCGTTATTTTCAAATGTTTGGTAAAGATATTATCAATAAGGTACAACCTTATCACCAAATACTTGAAAGAAAACTTTGGAAGGATATCATGAAAAAGTATATGGCAAATGAACAAATATCTTCAACCGTTCTTCCTCCTCGAATAATTTTAAAACCAACTTTACCAACTAGAATTATGGAATTGGCATTACCAACTAAGATTGTTGAGATATGAAAGATGATATCTATTTAGTAACGGATAATCCATATGAATTTAAATTACTTATTTATGGAAGCAGAGGTGGTTTACTGCCGCTTCATTTTGGAATTTATATGATAAGTAAACTCATCTTATTATAATTATGAATGTTAAGGGAACTGATGAAATTCTTGGTGGGTATAATCCCATTGGTTGGGATAGTTAATATTGGAGTTGCAAAGAGAGCTTTATTTTTTAATTGAAAAATGTTAGTACAGTCATACCTCTTTATAATCACACTTTTGGTACTATAGAAACTTTTTTTAAAAAATGTTCTTGTAAAGTGGTGTGCTTATATAGAGGTCTTTTGTTATATATTAAATAGTAATTTGGCTTAAATATAGGTGTGATTATTATAAAAAGGTATGACTGTATTCAAAATTCTATTTTAAAGCGTGTGAAAGAACCAAAGAATGCAATTTACTGTCATTCTAATCACGGTCCAGTTTTTGGAGGTGGTCTTACTATGACAAATAATTTAATCAAAAAGTTGCACATCTGACTCATAAAATAGGTGCATATGAGAAACCAATTAGAGATGAAGCTATCTTCTCTACGCCTCCTAAAATCTAACCAAAAATTTTTTATTCAACTAGCTGCTGAAGTTTCAACTTCAGTTTCACTGGCTTTACCTTTTAATGATTTTACCAATTAAATTTTTGTTGCAACAGTAACAGAAGCAACTTATGGAGTCGTTAGCGAAATTGTTTTGCGGAAATAAGTAAAATTTTAAAAAAAATTTTTGTATAGACAATATATAGTAATTCTGCAGTGCTATTTCACACTGGAAGTCAGTATAGGTAATACGAAAATATTTTCGAAAAGTTATAAGCTTCATTATCCGTTAAATATATCTGTCCAAATCCTTCGGTTTTGGTCATCTTATGCTGAAAACTTATTAAGTTTAAATGAACGAAAAACGGAATAGTAGTATTCATTATAGTTTGATTAATAAAAGGTTAAAAGATGGTTTGCGTTTATTATGTTCATATCAAGATATCGATTATTTGCTTTAAAAGCTTCGAGCATTAAAAATAAAGCATCTATTTTTTTAAAAATTTGTTAATATTCGCTGTTTATCATGAAAAAAGTAAAAGTAATGCTTGAGCAACCTTTATCAATGGTAAATTTTTTGAATAAAAAAGAGTTTGTAGCTCGTTGATCTGTTTATCTAAATGACGGTTCGCTTTGTTACTTTATTCACTTTCCGTCGATTGAAAATTTGCCTCCGATCCATTGAGTGAAGTAAAAAGATTTATAGTTTTGAAGAAGATAAGATTTTATTGCATCGGCCTATTATAAAGATGATTGTACATTGCATTCTGCAATATATAAATGCCTACGAAACAATTTTTGCTGTTGACGAATTGACGAAGCTATATGATTTCATATAAAATAATTGCACGACACAAACGCACAAGACTGGAAATGAAAACACGTAAACTTAGATTGGATAACCAGTTTTTTATAAAAATATATATATATATTAAGATCAAAATTGATTAACCATGAATTTGCAGTACGACGTTTTTGATATATAAAGCCTAAATACAGTCGCCCTCCTCTACAGTCACCTCCTATATAATCACACCTCTTTATAAGCACCATTTTTTGAATAACTATTGATAATATATTTATTAATAAACTCTATATAATCACATTACTATTAAAATTTTATAATCACATCCTTTTTATGTAAAACAAACTGCGTGATTATAGAGCACATCGTAAATGTGTACAAGGTTATGTCGATCACCGAATCGAAAAAACTTAAGTGCAAATTTTAATTTACTT
>CAJVPY010006080.1:0-10846 GCA_910591965.1 Dentiscutata erythropus | reverse complement strand
AAAAAATTTTAAAAATCGTATATAAAATAAATCTAAATTTCACGATGATCCAATTTCACGATAATCCGTGACATTTATTAATGGATAAATTAAAGCAAGTACAAAAACCAAGAACATAAATACTTATTTATGTATTATTCGCATTAATCATTTTATTTAGTGAGTGAGTATAGAATTAAACCGGTAAAACAAATTCATAAATCAAGAACATAAATACTTATTTATATTTTATTCGCATTAATTTAGTCTGTAAGTATAAAGAACATTTATTATTGAATAAAGTTAAAACAGCAAAGCTACTTCACAATCAAGAACATAAATACTTATTTACATTTCATTCTTAGTAAAAGTCAGTGAGTATAAAGAACATTATTAATAGATATAATTAAAAAAATTAACCTTCACAAATCAAAAGCATAAATCATTACCGTTTCATCCATCTTAATTTAGTCGGTAAGTATAAAATTTATTTACTTCGATATAAAGGTTAAATAGCATAGCTGATAAAACAAAACATTATATGTTATATTGATTATAAAGCTTATTAGAATATGGAAAATGTGCGCATTGTAATAAAAATAACACGAATAAAGCATGGTGTGTATCATGTGACCCTGACATAGCAACAAGGTGGACAAGTAGAAATAAGTCTATTGATGATTGCATGAAAGAATTCCAACTTAGAACTCATGCATATGAAGATATGATTGAATGGATTCCATTTAATAGATTATCTAATGCTATAGAAATCGGTAAAGTAAGATTTAGCTCTGTATATTCAGCAACCTGGTTGGATGGCATACGAAAAGTTGATGGTGATAATTATAATTATGTAAGAGCGCGAGAACCAAATAGCATCGTTAAACTTATCTCATTGACCAGTTATAAGGGAGATAGTGATTTTTTAAAGGAAGTAAGTTAATTTATTACTTTGACAATTTATCTAATAGGTTTATGAACTAATTCATTGTTTAAACTTTTAAGTTTAAAATTTTTATGAATTGTAAATTAAATAATTGTATTAAACTTGCAATATATGGAATAACTCAAAATACAGATACAAATGAATACTTAATGGTATTTCAGTATGTTGATTGTGAGAGTCTCCACAGATATTTAAGTGAAAATTTTAGTAAACTTACTTGGCAAAGTAAATTGCAAATACTTGTAGATATTTCACAAAAGTTTGATAAGTTTCACAGATGTGGATACGTTCATACTGATTTCCATAGTAGTAACATTTTGATATACCAACGTACTAATGAAAATGTGCAAACTTATATTGCTGATTTCATATTATCTACAAAGAAAGATGTAATTGATTCAGGATTATCTACAAGAAAAGATGTAATTGATTCAGGAGACAAAATTTATGGAGTCATGCCCTATGTTGCACCTGAAGTCTTATCAGGCTTGCAGAATTATACACAAGAAGCAAATATTTATGGTTTCGGTATTATTATGGTAGAAATGTCAACTGGACTAAGACCTTATGATGGTCATGAATTTAATATGGAGCTTGTAGTAAATATTTGCAAAAAAGGATTACGACCAGAGTTTGCACCTGAAACTCCTAAATGCTATATTGAATTGGCTGGAAAATGCATGAATTCCGATCCACAAAAACGGCCTAGTGCTGATAATATTTATTTGGAAATCGAAGATTGGCTTAAGAAGATAGCTAGTTCGGACGATAATGGAATTAAAAGGCAATTTTTAGATGCAGATAAAGTTATTAAATCATCCCCAATACCAAAACATCCCGACGAAATGTATATTGGTAAAACTATTAACACAAAATTAATTTCAAAGGCGATTGAAGGTGTTTATTTTAGACTAATATATTAAAATTATGTAGTATTAATTAATGCTATTTGTTTATTTAGATTCGATTCAATCTGAGGAATATGCTGAGCCAGGTCGAGCTTTGGGCCCAAATAAAAGCCCAAAAAATATTCTTGAGCCCAAGCTCGAATAACAGACTAGGCCTGGTTTATTTTAAAATTTATCCCGGTGTTATGCTCAAAATTTTCATTTTTTTTTTTTATATATTTAGTTTTACCTTATAATCGTTATTATTTGAGTAAGAATCGTGGCAAGGTCTTCATGGTTTAGATCTAAATAAGGTTAGAAGCCTTTAGCGAAGGATATAGGTTTTTAATAAGGTTAATAATCCTTTATGAAAGAAAGAGGTCGGCAATTGAGGAATCAAAGCGCGAAGTATTGAGTTTCGGCTTACGAATGAAATTAACTATTACTCGAAATATTTGTATCTGAAATTCAAAGTTTAGATTTATTTGTATTAAAAAGAAACGATAATAAAGAGAAAATTTCTAACTCTTAAATTTGTAAAACTTATTTATACTTAAATTAGACTATATAGCTTTACTTTACAAGCGTGTAATTACCAGGAACGAATGCATAAAAGTGCGTGGAATTGGTCTGCAAAATCTTGAATTTTATTTGCCCGAATGACTTGCGCATAATAACGCACATGAGCGTTATTTCGAACCTTTTTTAAAAAAAATTTGGGGGGTTGACTAAAATGACGCCAAAAATAACGTGCCCCTTAAATATAAAATTTTCAGGTCACGTTCATTAGGCTTCCTCTTGTAACCCAAATTCGTCAAAATGATTCGAAATACCACGCAAGCGCGTCCCGAAATAAAGGCAAGGTCTCAAAATAACGCGCAAATACGGTATTTATTTTCATGTATTATGTCATCACGTTGTTGCTATCGGCGAGAGCTATCCTTACACTAAGCCAGTCCGACCTTATAGTAAAATAATAACAATAAAGTATGGGCTGAGGGATGTTTACACAAATAAAAGTACCCTTTTTTGCATGTAATGCTTATTTTCGGGGGTGCTTATTTTCGGAACTATACGGTATGTGATGGTTAGTAATGCAAGGCTGAGACAATATGCAGAAATAAACGACTGTACTTGTTTAAACCTAAAAATCCACATAACCCGAATCCCATGTGGTAAATCTCACTGAAAAAAAATCCTATTTTGGCTGTCATAATCCCAAGCCCCATCCCAAATCTTCTCCCAAAACGCATCTCAATTCGCAGGTTAATTCATATCTTAAATCCTAAACCCTATCCAAACCTTATACATTAGGAGGTTTCAGAATTAACTTTTTTTCAAAATAAGTGAGAGTTTAAAAGGTTCTATTTTCTTTTTTAAAGTTCCGATCAGAAAATTAAATAGGCATAGCCGATGATGAAATTTAGCTTTTTTTTGGTAAACATTCATCGGTAAACGATTATGTAAATAAGTACATACTTTGAAAAAAATAGAATCTGTAAGTTGCTTATTTTGAAATAAATACGGCACTTATTTTATTTGAAATCGGACGCCGAATCATTAATTCTGAAACCCCCTATTTGATAGACTTACGTATATAAATCAATTGCCCGGAAAGCTTGTTTATACACTTTTAAAGTACTTTTTAAGAACGCAACGTTTCACAACAAAAAAAAATCCTGTGAAGGCTTTTTCTAGCTCTAAACAAACGCAAATATTCACTGATAAAATTAATCCACAATCCCAAAACTTTACTTAAAAGCATGTATTTTACTATTCATTGCTAGTACTAATCATATTAACAATAATAAATGTGTTTGTTTTTTCAATCATATATTATCGTTATGACAGCCAAGCATTAGAATTTAGTAAGGAGTGGAGTTTGTAAAGGACAATAATAAGCTAATGCACTGATTCCGCCAGTTTGAACATGGTAACAAACACTTCCAATGATTGTACAAACTTCTTTGTCAAGAAAAATGCTGGCTTCCGATTTCATTTTGTGCTGTGAAAGAAGTTTTCTGATTATGGTAAAATTTTAGTGGATGATAGGCAAATTTTGAGTAAAAATCGTTAAAACTTCTAACCATTTTACAAACAATAAAATTTCAAATTATTTGTATGTAAAAAACACTTTTTAAAAAAGTTGTAAGTATTTTACTAGTCAGATTTTTTTAATTTTATACGTATGCAAATAGATAAACATAATAAATTTGGAATTGAAATTTGACTTTTACGTAATACCAGACGTTACTTAATGTTGATAACCCTTTTTTTTTTAGCAGACTTGATATTTTAACGATCTCCAGTTCAAAGTGATAAATAAATCAGGCTTAATCACTGTTTATGATAATCGCACAATAATCAATAATCAATGCCACTCGTGGCTTAAAATATATATATATTTATTCTCTTTAAATTAGTACTTATTGTCTTAATTGCAATGACATTATGATAAAATGGAAACTGAATCTTCTAAGAGTGCGCATAAGAAAGAAGAACCCAAAGAACTTGAACTTGATATATATGTTGACCCACATAATGGATATCCTATTACGCAAATTGATTGTTCACCTAAGATGAAGTACGTTGCTACATTAAGTGAATTTGATAAATCCATGGTTTTGTGGTCTATTGGTTCAGAAAGACAGAGTTTGCAATATGAAAACACGATTTCAAATATAAATATTGACATCGGACTGGAAACTTCAACAACATTTACAGTTTCAGATGATGGGTTTGTTGCAACGAAACTTCGTAGATTAAATCCTCGTAACTTTGGTAGTTAATTTTGCAATAAAAGTTGGTATTATTGTTTTAATTTGAATTATAAGATTGACTAAACTTATTATGTCATCATTAAGAAATTTACAGCCTCGAAAAAAAAACAACCAAAATATCCAATTTTCCTAGTTTACATAAGAATATTAGTCACTTATCCTTTATTAATAATGGAAACCTAGTGATGATCAGCACTAACGAACGCAAAGCATACATTCTTTATCCAAACGAAAACGTCGAATGGATATTCAAATCAATGATTGAACTGAAAAATATTAGTACTTCAGATAAAATATACATATCTCCCAAAGGAAAATTAATCTTTTTTAAAAAACAGACTCACAAGATTATGATATGGAATTTAAAAGGTTTGTCGACTGAAGCACAAATTTTGTTGGATTGGAATTTTAATTTCGAGTGCGTTGGGTTAAGTGACGATGAAGAACTAATAGGAATATCTGCAAGCAGTTCCAAATTAACGTATCTATACATTTTTTCATCAACAACCGGGATGAATATATCAAAACGTAAGTTTCGTTCAAGCTAATGTATTCTGACAATATAATGTATCATTAAGATTAGGTTGCTAGACTATAATAAATTGTTACTTAACATTATAGATACTTATAAAAAATCAGTAATGATTGATGGAATCCATTTTATTGCTCCTGATTTTGGTGAACGTATACTTATAACATCACATATACATGATGGCTTAGAAAGGATTAAAATGGACCTTAATGTTCATAAATTTCATGATAAAGAATTAACTTTCGATTATGATTTAATGGATCCCTACAATTTAATGAATCCTGTCAGTGCTAATAAACTCTTTAAGCGCTTAAAGGCCAAAGTTAAAACTCCATACATAATTAAATCAGACAGCATTATTTATGCAAATGAGGGACAATTATTTATAGAAAATTTGGTAATTAAAGATAACTGGATTGATTATTTGAGAAATGATTTGAATGATTATAACAAAATTTCTACACCTCCAGGTAAAAGAGACATTATTGATTTTATAAGAAACATTGACCGTAAAAAACATATTCAAGGAGAAGAGACATATAAAGGGTATTTAACAAAATGGACCTTAAGTTGTAAAGATGTTACGTTTACTCTTGGAGTATCTCAAGAAAAATCTAAAGTATCTGGAGAAAATAAGCGGGAATCAGTACATAAAAAAAAGCAGCAAAAAGCAAATATGTATGTAAGAGGGTGTAAAGTTCTTAAAAATGATGATCTTGTCATGGTTACAGAAAAGTATGTAATTCTCTGGACATCTAACCCACTTAAGGGTATAAGTGTGCATTATATTTGGGGTGTCGGTAAAGACGTTGGTAAAGAAATTAATAAAGATGTTAAATATTGGAGAGAGATATTTAATGATTCTTTGCCAGAAAGGTTTCTTCCGCAATCTGATTTCGATGAAATTATCAAAGAGGCTACTAATATTAAATCGGATAAAGATACTACCAATTTATTTGATTTGTTATTAGAATATTATATTGAAGAAAATTTTTTTTTAGCACGTTATGGTAAAATACTTATGGAGAATTTTTTAATTTTAAATAGGGACTGGTGGGTTGAAAAATTATTCGAGAATTGTGTTAAAAACTGTTTGTATGATAAAGATAGTTACGATAAAGATAGCTGTGATTTACAATCAAATGTTCAGTCATTAAGTATTATAGCACAATTTTATTCAGAATTAATTCAAAAGAATCCTGCAATCATGTATAAATTTTTATCGCAGATGACATTTGTGGTTCCTTCCGTTGAGAATTATAATGCATACTATAATTCTTTATCACCATCACCTCATCTTCATTATTATAGTTCATATTATTACATACATGAAATGTCCCACATTAATAATGCATTTTTTATTATTTCTAAATATTGGCTTGCCTTTAAAAATAATTGTAAGACTTTCATTCAGAATCAACTAAAACCACTCGAAAATTACCTTATACAACCATTTAAAAATCACCTTATAAAACCATTTGAAAATTATTATAGAACTTACTATTTAAATAATAATGCAACAATTAAATTATTATTTCCTTTACCCTATTTTGTTAATTATCCCAAAGATTTCAAAACTTTAAAGGAGCTATGGAAACCTGAACCTAGTCCTTTCACAAAATCAATTGATTTAGAATTATACAAAACTTGGAACGGTGAAGCACTTTTAAGTTTTAAGTGGAATACTTATGGAAAATATTATTATTTATTTATCTGGATGATTCATACTATTTTTCTTTGTTGCTTTACTGTTGTAGCAACTTTATCAAACGAAATTTCTTGGACTCATCAGCAAATGCTTTTAATATTCACTATTATACTCGGTACCTGGCAGTTTATTTTTGAGGTTCGCCAGTTTATTTATTCTCCCATACTTTATAGTACTTCTCCATGGAACTATATTGGTAATTATGAGTTTTATTATTGCTTATATTTTATTTTATGCTATTCTTATTTTATTTTTTACTATTAAGATTTGGGGGCTATTTTACTTCCAACTATAACTTCATTTATATGGCTTAAGAATTATGCTGTTCCAACTTGGGCAATTATCTTTTCTACATTGTTACTTGAATTAAAATTTCTCACTTATTTCCGGGCGATTGCACATATTGGTGTTTATTTTGCAATGATAATTGGTGTAGCTGAAAGGGCCTTTTTATTTTTAGTTATATTATCATTTATTGTATTAGCTTTTGCTCATTCTTTACACCTTTTACTAAGACCCACTACTAATATATCTTTGGATCAACCAAATTATTTGAATGATCCAAATAATCCTTGGAATTTGGTAACAAAATATTATACGGTGAATCCGGATGGCTATGTTAATAAAACTCCATTTCTTGTTGAACCTCCAAGTGAAAGTACAAATATGTTTTCAACACTAATATCCGCAATTTTGGCAGTTTATATCATGCTTACAGGTAATAATCCAAGTTATGTTTAATAACGACTTTCATTGTAAAAATACTAAAATTTTTTAAATTATAATATTCAATAGGAGATACATCATCTTTGTCTCCTTGGGCTTTAAATGAGAATATAACTTTAACTATCTTAGTAGTTATATTTTCGTTTTTTACAACAATATATTTAATGAATTTATTTATCGGGTTACTTAGTAATGCAATAAATGAGACCACCAGTAGAGAATTATTTTTAATTCAAAGGGCTGAGGTTGGTCTATTTGGATTTATTATATTTGTATAACGCCTTAATTAATTCAATACATATTTAAAAGATCTTGAAGAAAAGTTTAGAAATTGGTATAGCTTATTAAGTTGCTATATAACAATGTACTAACTGTACTAAATAATATCTTAGTATACCAAATTGTCTAAACTTGCTTTAAGATATAGTCAAATATACAGATAAAATTAAAATTTGTTTTAATTAAGGCTTTTATTTGCAATATTATAGATTTAAAAATTTTATAACCGCAAGTTTATTAATATTTTGCAGGTTTTAACTGAAATCGAATTATTTTACATGTTACCATATCAAAGAAGAAAATATACCTGGTTTCCGACTATTATGTGAGTATAATTAATTGTCAACCATAATTCATTATATAATTTTAATTATATACGTGTTATTTTTATATGCTTAGCTTTTACGAAGTACATATACATAAACTTCGTGATTTAATTAAAGATATTCAAAATGGTAATTGGACAACTTTAGCGAAACCATATATTCCTCCTTCATTTTCAGAATTTATTTATATAGAAGATAAATCTGAAATCAGTCCAATTGAAAAAAGGTTAGAAGATTTAACAAACAATGAAATTAGACCGATTAAAAAAAGGGTGGAAGATTTAACTAGCGATAACTCTGAAATTAGTCAAATCAAAAAAAGGGTGGAAGATAATAACTCTGAAATTAGTCAAATTAAAAAAGAGTTAAAAGATTTATCTAACTTATTTGGAGATTTCAAACATGAGGTTATATCAAAATTAAACGAATTAAAGCCAAGTTAGGTTATAAAAATTATTTTATTCTATATTTATTTTATAATTTTTTTTGTCATTATTTAAATAAAATTTAAAATTTCAACTAAAGCGTAAATACAAAACAATTTGAACGTAATTTAATTGAATATGTATTTTAAATCTGTCCAGAAAGATTGTCAAGTTTACTGGTCTAATTGTACAGTATATCCACCCAGCGCAGTGTCCATTATTGATCTTCCTGATTTTGAAGAATTTAATGCAAGATTCGTCCGTAGTTTTTTTTTTTTAAAAAAAATATTGTCATAAAAATACCTGATCACTATATTAAGATTATGAGGAATTTAATAAAAGTACCCTGATCCAGAAAGGAGGACATCAATAGGGGAATTAATGCCCGTTACTGTATTCTATATTATTAACTTAAATGAATTGATGGCAAATAATTTAATATATACCCCACACTCTCCCCCCTTTACCCAAGAGAGAGGGTAAAAGGGAGAGTATAGGGGTGTAAAAGGGGTATAAAGGTGTAGGTGGGTAGGGGAGGGAGGGAGTGGGGTATATATGAGCTCCTTTCTGTCAGCTCCCTAACAACTGGATTTTTTATAGAATGTCTCTTTTATAGAGTGCCGATTGAGTTTCATATACCTATATCAATGTCTAATCCTCTTATTATAGATATTTATAAGGTTTTATGTGATTTAAAAGAACTCAAAATTTCATAAAGGTTGCCTTTTTTATTTTTCTTTTAATACACAATTCTTGAGTTTGAGTTACCTCTTCGATTCCTCTATTAGATTAATGTAAGTTATTTGTAACCTTTTCTAAATTAAAAAGGAAATTTACTTTTTTGTATTAGCTAAGCTGGCCCTAAAGTATAAAAAAACGGAGTTGGTAAATAGGATTCAAAATTCCCTCAAAATCGATCAAATCTCCAACCCTTTGATTTAAAACAAAAATACATCTACATCAACTATTTGATTCAAGTTCAAATTCCTAATACTGCAAACACATATTTTCCAAGAAATAATCTATCAAAAAAGAGGTGCGAAGAGATATAAAAAGATCATTATCAAATTAACTACACATTTCACTAATTCTCTGAAGTTAGGCATTTATTATGCATTAATATAGTGTCACAGGTTAAAAATGATATTTCTGATAAAAAAAGTCAAGACGCACAAAGAAAAGAGGCTGTGAAAAATGCCATAAGGCTTGTTAGCTGAGATAATAAACAGAGATAAACAGATACGAAGCCAAAAATCATGATAACAGTTATCGAAACAGCGCATGAACTCTAAGCTAACCTTACAGAAATGTTTGATAGTATGATCATTGATTATACGAAAAATAAGTTATTTAAAGAACGTGACTTAGATGTGATTGGTTACGGCACTTAAGTGTAAGAAAGGGGCTCAAAGAACTAATTATAAAGAAATATTCCAAATCACAATAGTCACGCCTCTGACAAGTTGCCTTACCTATTTCTTTGTGTTAGTTTACCTTATCTTTGTACATTCATTTCACCCCGTGAAATGATCATTGATTCTTGGTTCACTTTGCATATTATATATAGAAATCATAAGTTTGCAGGGTAAGTGATGCTAGATAATCAAGGTAATAAATATTATTTTGTATTACGATAAGATATATATGTTCTTCGTCATTTTCAATGTATTGCTTCGAAAGTGACGTATGTCATATGTGTACAGCACGTTATTTCAAAATCCGTGAAAATTTATCAAAAAGAATATATATGTTAGACGTCACTTTCAAATTTTAAAGTATCGGTATGGTTTTATCGGCAAAAGCATTGATCTTGACCCACCTGTTTCTTGAACCATCCTGGATAAGGTTGCTGGCCGTAAGTAGCAATTACGGACATTACGAGCTACAACCTAGGTTGCAACCCTAATTACAACTTATACCAAAATTTTTAATATGTCGTAATGGTCATAATTGTCGTAATGCCGTAATGGTTGTAATTACCATAATCGTTGTAATTGCTGTAATAGATTGTAATTGCCACAACAATTATAAGTGATCGATATAATATGAATATTATGAATCATAATATATCATAATTTATGAGCGCAAATCAAAAACTTAAATATGTGATGGTTATATTAATATAATGGTATAGTATGTAATTAGAAAGAAACCTTGATTATAAACTGAATTTGGTTTGTAATAGAGTTAATACCTCAATCCGGATATATTTTTTATATCCGGATTAATCCGGTTTTATCATAGTATAAATCCGGATA
>CAJVPY010006079.1:0-10846 GCA_910591965.1 Dentiscutata erythropus | reverse complement strand
AAAATTTAAATATTAAAAAAATTAGTAAAAATCTTCGCAGGCAAATTTGCCTGTGTTACAATTTAAGGGATAGTTTTTCTCAAAAAGCTGACATTAATGAACTTAATATTAACAAGCTTAAGTTCTTGAATTGTCTTATTGCTAGAATAAATGCTGTTTATACAGGTGGTGTTGAAGCATGTAAAGCTGATTCTGATCTAGCAAAAGGTCTTGAAATGCAATTACTACTAGCAAAAGATGCATGTGTTATGCTTAGAGCTAATTTATAAACAGAAGTAGAATTAGTAAATAGTTTAATAGAAATTGTTCAAGAAATTATATTTCAAAAAGATCAAGGCTTACTCTCTCTTCTTATTGTAGTTCTAATAGAATTTGATAATTATACTGGCTCTGCTATTATGACTACAGAAGGTAAAAAATTTGTTCCAATACTATCTATAAGACATATCTGGGAAGGGACAAAAGGAACTTGCTCACATATGCAAGTTTCTATAATCTTCACATGAGCTATTACTATACATAAGAGTTAAGAGTTAATATTACAAAAGGCTATAATAGATCTTGGAAAAAAGGAATATACTGCTGGCATTTTATTTGTAGCAATCTCCCATGCTTGTTCTCTTAAAAATATCCTTTTTATATTATTTTTACTTGATAGGCTTCAACATGTCAAAAATTGCAAAAAGCTTGCTAAAAAAAAGTAGATAAGTTCTATAATTTCTTAGCAAAATTGAAAAAACTATTTATTAACAAATAGTAACTCTAAGTTATTTTAATATAAATTTTTTTAAAAAAATAGTTGCTTAACTTTCTATACTATACTTTCATAATCAAGAACCTTAAATTGTGTCTACTATTTTTTGAAATAATTTAGATTTTATAAAATCATCTTGCAATTCTTATTGATTGCATTAATTTCTAATTGTGAAATATGATGCTAAATACTGTAATTTGTAACAAATATAATAGTTTTCATGTTAAAATAGTCTAGAGTACTAATACTAATTAAATTAAAAAACTCAGATTACTATTTGCTACAAATTAAGGTAATAGTAAATTTGAATTCAAATATAGATTTCTTTTAATATAATTGAATTATAATAATATAAATTTACTATATATGTTTTCTTTTGAAAAGTTTATACAATATGGTTTTATTTTTAAATATTAAGCCTGGTTTTAATATAGTTAGTAGAAACTCTAAATATTATAATTAATACTATTGGAGTTTTTTTAAAAAATAAATAAAAACAAAAAATAAAGCTTATACTTATATATAGCTCTGTCAAAATACTTGAAAAAGTTAATTTAACTAGATTAAATAAAATAGTTATATAATTAAATATATAGTTAGATTATAATTTTTTTAAATTATAGTAATTAATATTTTTGCTTCAAACATTTATCAGCTCCTAATACCTAGTATTTTATATAATTTTATTAATAAAAATACTAAAAAATACTATGATTCTTAAAAGTTTACTAATTAACTATAATTTTATATTCTAACAAACCTTGTTTAGCTATAAAAATATATTATTTTAGTATATTTAATTTTATATTTCATAAAAATTTAAAAGAAGACTGGTTCACCCCTGAAAATCAATTTTAATAGTAAAAAGTAAACAACCCTTCGTTAAAAGTTTTTAAGTATTAGACCTACTAAGCATTATAAGCCCTTGTGGCAGACAGTTATACCTAGTACATAGTAATTAATAACTATAGACAAGATACAGTGACATTACAGTAGTCAAGAAAATCAAACTTCCCCAACTCAGGCTCTCTTGGAGCCTCACGACAACATGTCACAACAAAAGACATACTTTCAATCTTTCTCAGAAAAATTATTCGGTGCAGCAGCATCAGATGAAACTACAACAGACCCAGAAGCACCTTTTGAACTTTTTACGCAACTAACACCTCAAATTACTTCAACCTCAGCTAACAGAAACTCTAACAACTTCAAAAATCGCCAGCAACACCACTGACACACCCCATACAGTAAACCAAAAAGTGGGCAAAGTGGCTCACCCTGTCTGTAGATCATATGCAATCACATGACATCAATATGAC
The DNA here is from genome assembly GCA_910591965.1 of Dentiscutata erythropus. Classification (NCBI taxonomy): domain Eukaryota; kingdom Fungi; phylum Glomeromycota; class Glomeromycetes; order Diversisporales; family Gigasporaceae; genus Dentiscutata; species Dentiscutata erythropus. Next base: position 8,773 of record CAJVPY010006079.1, on the reverse strand, counting down.
ATTATCATCCCTATCTAGCAACATAACAAACCCAGAATGGCCAGGCCCCAGCACCAATGACCCAGAACAAATAAAAATATTCCTACAACCAGAACAAAACAAACTAAACCAGTCGGACCCGGTCCACCCCACAGCCTCTGGACTACAAGCAATGGACACAGACCTCAACCCACAGCACACACTAACCTGGGTATCTACCGGGTACCGTCTTAAACAGCCGGCCAAATCTGGCAAGTCACTCACATATAGCCAAGTAACCCGAGGACCCTCCACAGCCAAACCAGACCCATACCTAGCAACTTCAACTCTTTGGAGCCAACAAATAGCACATGCACTAGCACAAAGAATAGAACTATTTGATACCCAGAAATGGAATAATGACAAAATCCTGGAAGCATTTAAGGATGAGACAAACATGACCGATTTCTTGAGACATAAGGCCAGCTTACAACCTACCTGTCACAACCTACCTACAGCAATCAATTCCAAGTTCAACTTCTATAACACAGCCTTCTTTAAGTCCTTTACCTGCAATAAAGAAGCTATGCCCCAACACCAATGAGAATTTGAAACACTATATAATTTGGCTCTAGAAAAATACAAAAGACACCATGAAACTCGCTTCATCAACAAATATAACAGAAATCAGATCATGGAAAAACTTAAGGAAAAAATTGCAATCAACTATATCACCAACATTGATTTTCTGAAAACTAACTCTCATGACATTACTCAAAAAATTTTCTATTGTACCAACTTCACCCATATTGATCTACCAACAAGCTTCGAAGACACAAGGAAAATCATCAGAGGAGTACTATCAAGCAGACTTTAGCCACTCCCCCATCAGTTAAAGAAATACAGAAAGACATCTTGGAAATACTCCCTTTTAACCTACCAATCCAAAATCGGAACCAAACAAAAGCTTTCGTTGCAGTTCTCCGAAAAATCTACAAATTTGAATCTCTTCCTGTTGAATACTTTGAAACACAATGCATCAAACTACCGGAGAACCCTTCAGAACTTGGCCCATCAGTCAAAGACCTGTTCCTCATCACCGAGCGTTCTGCATTATCATTCCTCTTAGAATACAGAAGGAAATTGTCAAATCTCTATGAATTGGAACAAAAGTTACCACCTAAATACTTCAACCTACCTGCACCTAAACCACTACTCCCATTAACCCCTCAACAGCTATCTCGTGACCTCAAGCAATACTTTCCTTGTAACCTAAAGAATACTGATGATTTGAGGAAATTCATCGAACTTCTGCGCCCCCATTATGGCTTTAAACAACTTCCCAATGACTACATCATCCAAAAACCACGACTACCTACCGATCCAACCAAAATCAAAACAAAACACCACTATACCTTCCCAATCCAGGACAAGGCTTTCGCTAAGCAATTCCTGGCTGAAATTGAACACCAATTTAAATTTTCGCTACCCTCCCATCTACATATATGTTAACTAATCCCACTGATAAACCAGACTTACCTGACGATCATATACAAGTCCATCATCTAAATCTAACTATACCCATTACCTCTCCTAAATTACTCGTTGAAATTTCCTGAGATCTCTGAAAACACTACTTCTTTACAAAAATTTCGGCAAGTTGGATCAACATACAACACCAAACCAAACACGACGACAAACTACTTATTTCCCAAAGCCTGGAGAAACTAAAACTACAATTGAACCACATCAATCCCAATCTATCTAAATCAATCCCTATACAAGACCGATCTATTGTTACAGAAATACTAGAAAAAATTAAATCTCACTTTACACTTAACTCAATCCCAGAATATTTATTCAAACTTCCTGATCTACCAGAACCAGAATGGTTAATCTTTAACAATTACGAACCCACTAATCTATATTGTAAACCACCCACTCCTACTACTACCCATACAGTTACTCCATCAGTATGAGTCAAAACAACGAAGAGACTAATGGTTCACTACCTAACACAGTAATACCCCAATCACAACAAATACCACCAACCCCAACAATATCTCTCAACATTCTCAACCACAACGTTCAAGGCTTAAATCAAGCACTAAAATTTCAAATCTTACTAGAACATTGTCACACTAATGATATTGATATTGTATTTTTAACTGAAACAAAACTAGCAGCAACTAACAACTCTCCTATAGCTTTATCAAATCCTCTCTATAAGATTTACACAACAAACTGTGATCAGGACAATGCCAGCATATGCGAATCTTGTAAAGGCGTAGCGATTGCCCTCAAACCCACACTCCAACCATATATACATAATATTCGCACTATACCTGGAATTGCTCTGCTAATCGATCTATTTCTTCCTTCTAACAGAACCTGTATTATTTTAGTATACTTACCAACACCCATCACCCCTTCCTTAAGAACCAACCAAAACCAAATAATAGCATGGATTAATGATGCTCATTCTTGTAATATGAATCTCATCATAGCTGGAAACTTCAACAGTAACACCAACCGATCGAATTATCACACTCATAACCCTCTCCTCCATCACCTAAACACCTCAGGTTACATGAGTCTAATTAACCTACATCACATTATTGAGCCAACTTGGACATGCAATCACTTATCTAACCAAATAGACGACTTTTGGGTCAATCCCGAAATCGCACTTACTTTCGACTACCCATCGATTTCCACCTTAGCTAATATCACTGATAGTGATCACCAACTGTTAACCACAACTTGGAGAATCCCACCTTTACAGAAATCAACTCGCAACAAGAAACAATATTGGAAGATATATAATTATGACCTCATGAACAAGTTGGATTGGGATAAATTCGCAGGCTTCATAACTACATACCTAGAAACAGCTACCTATCACCAAAAACTAATCCTTAATGAAGATGATCTAAATAGAACCTTCAACTATCTACACAACATAATCAAACAGGCTGCTGATAAATTTATCCCCCACACCTTCACTAGTCCCCGAACCTTTTACACTCATACTCTTAAAGCCAGTTCTCTATACCAAGCTCTTAAACATATCAACTACATCCTCAAAACACTAAATAACCTTATTCCACTAAGCCCAACACACATCACAGCACTAATTAACAACAGGCTCAATAAAATTAATACACTTACGCAAGCAACAAATCAACATATACAACCTTTTAACTTCAACTCAAACGAATTTATAAATACGAAAACCTACCTCAAACAACTTCGTACAACTTTGTACACAGCTAGGAATATCGAAAACAACAAAGAAAAAAGCGACCAAATATATAACTTCATTAACAAGTGCTACACAAATTTCCAAGATAATACAACTAAGATGATTGACAGTATACTTTGTAGAAAACACACACCTGTTACATTTCACAATATTGTAACCCCTTCCACAGTCCTTACAGATCCACAAGATATAAAACAAGCTATGGCCCAACACTTCCAAAACTAGACTAAACACAATCCCTATGACCCCATACTCTGGAGAGAGTGAGAACAATTTTACAAATCTCTCCCCCACGCTACACCTTCTATATACACACCTCTGCTTGCAACAATCGAAACATTAGAAATTAATCAGACTATTACTACCTCATCTAACAATAAAGCAACTGGACCATCAAACATTTCTAACGAAATGTTAAAAAGACTATCTTGTTCAGCAATAGTCACACTATAGAAGATCTTTAATGCATGTATTATCTTACAAACTATTACTAGTGCATGGCACAAAGGCTTGGTATGGCCTATCCCAAAAAAAGGATATTTATCCGGCGACCTTTCTCAAACTCGCCCGATAACATTAATTGAACACATCCGAAAGATTTTTACCAAAATCATTACTACACGTCTCAGCAATATACTAACCTGCTTGATTCTGCGAACAACGTCGCTCTCTCACTAACTTCGACACTCCAACCTATTCAATATATTACTTACATACGAGAAGATGTCTTTTTAAATAAACGCGAGCTTTGGATACTGTCGCAAGACATGTTTAAGGCTTATGATACTGTATACTTACCTCTCTTAACTAAAGCATTACTCAGAATAGGAGTTTTATCACAATTCGCCAACCTTATTAACAATATATTCATACCTCGCCAAAACCATATAATCACTTCTATTGGTAAAACTAATTCCTACAAGGTCGAGGATGGCATCGACCAGGGTGAAACAATCTCACCAATTCTCTGGCGTATCTATTACGACCCTTTAATTAGCCGCATCTCACAATCCACCTTAGGCTACACCATTACAACTACAATACCTAATGCAGACCAACCCCAAACATCTACAACCAACGTTATCGCTTACATAGATGATACCACTTGGATTGCACCTAATCGTACATCTCTAGCACAAATACTTACTATTGCAACATCTTTTTATAATATGGCAAGAATTACAGTTAACCCTCTCAAATCGGTTCTTCTTCACAATAACTCCCTCGATACTCTTCCTATTATCTTTCAAGATCAACCTATATATAACTTACTTCCTATACAAACTCTAAGATTTCTTAGCACCTTTATAGACCATACTGCTAACAATTGTTTCTCTATTAGTAAAATTAAACAAGAATTTTGTACAGAACTAAACAAACTCTATCATGCTAAAATCACTGAAAAACAGGCCATATATATTATCAATACTGTTCTACTCTCCCGACTCCGATACCAGCTGACCAACACTTACCTATCTTCCACAAATTTGCAATACCTTACCCGCCACTATACGATAGCAGTTAAATATAAAGCAACTCTATCTAAGAAAGTACCAAACTCTCTTCTCTTTCACCCACATATCTATGCTTTAATTGATGCTAGCCAACTCCAACAATCGCATCATGCTTCAATCCTCGAAAACTTATTAAATTCTCCAATTTCCCCTGCTTCATTCCAATTACGCCTACAACAACTACAAAACGACACATACTCTAACATATCAATTTTACATGCACTACCCCAATTCACCTACACCGAAGCAAAAACCTTTACTGCTCACCTTATACTCAATATTCACCAACTACAACTACAATTTACATGTCAACCTAACCCCTACCCAATACCACTTTCCACACTTGAAACCTCAATTAACACTATTCTCCCCAACATCAAACACAATACACAGATTAAAAACCAACTTAACAAGCATAATATTTACACAATTGAACAATTCACCAATTATGACAATACTGAAACACTGGATTGGAAAAGCTTCCACCATAATATTCAAAAAATACCCCAAGGATGTACACCTAAATGGTTTACTACAATAAAAAACACAATTAGTGAAGTTGTATCACTTGCTTTTACACTCATCCATCCCAACCCCTTCACATGGACCCAGTCAACTAATTGATTATTACATCACATCACACTTTCGGAAAAATCACCTCATCCTGTCACAACCTATTCAAAATACAACATTGGGTCTTAAATACCTCCAACAAACTCTCCCCTTGCAACTGTTGCTCTATCCATGACTATACAACTAACAATACTCATTGCTCCTTTTGGGTACCAAGCTAAATACTTACCAAATTCAAGTATCATCCAAACATATATGGTATAGAAACTTTACACAGTTATCTAACTTACCATCTAAATTCGAAAAAACTATTTCACCCTTTCGCTATATACCAAGCAATCACATCTACTCATACAACATAGCTCAAACTCACCTCAACCAAGCTGAATACATCTGGAACACTTACTTAATTTTCCCAACCTCAAAAAACATCAATACACAAATCACAATTAGACTTAGCAAAAGTATCCCAACCAGACCTACAGCACTAATTACCTTCACTAATCACCACACCAGAATCATTCTGCAAAACAACAACTGGCCTAGTCCGACCAAAATCGCCATTACCACATTATACACACTAATTACTATTATTCCTAACAATGCACATATTCAACTCAAAACCAACTCAAAAGCTATACTAAAACTCATATCAACAATTATAGATATGTCACCAACAGCACCCTTTTATATATTCAAAAGTGACAATATAGGTTATACAATAGCCTTAAGAGCTGCAATTCTTGCAAAAAATCTTTTAATCAATACAAACTATACCCAACAGCTTGGTACAATACAACCTCAGGGCCCAATCTGACAAATAGAGATTGACCCATTACCACTTATTAATAATACTTATCTTCTAAAATTCAAAAATAACCTCACGTCTGAAAATATAAAAACCACTATCAAACACCTACATATAGCAATCAATATCGATAACTGGTATACGCAAAACCGCATTCAACATTGGCTCCAACTTACTCCTAACCCAAAATGGCAACCAATCTTCCAATACTTGAGATTTGATGACAAACCACATCAACGCCAAACCGACCCAAAAATATCCTGACTAAAAAACTTCAAATTCAAGATTCTAATAAACGAACTCCCGAATCAACTTAACCTATTTAAACACCATCCAAACATCCATACATCGCCTTACTGCAAACGTTGCAGTAACGAGATTGAAACTGACACACACTGGTTAATCTGTAGCACTAATAGTATCTCCTTTTATACAATTATTAACAATGCACTCACACAATTAGCCTCAAAGCACAACTTATATCTTGTTCATACTAATAATTTTATTCAAAATTTTATTCAAACCCATATCCAGAATCAGACTCCTATTGGCATTATCACAGAAGAGACTGTTGTACCTACCCGCAATAAGAAAACAGCTATAAATCTAGCTCCCAAATTGCACCACAATATACTAAAAGAAATACATAAACAAATCTGGATTCCAAGCAGAATAACGGCATTAAATAATAATTCAATACAAACATCAAATAATAATCCAATAACCTTATCAGCATACTCGGTATCCTTGGACCGATCAACAAGAAGCAAATTATACTCATAGATAAACAAATATATTAGTTTTAACACTTTTCCCCATGATATCCTTACTTCATAGTCTAGAGGTCTTTGACCTGCCTAGCTAAGGTTAAGGTCTAGAGTAAAGTAGCTCTATTCCCACTTTTCTAAAAATTTATGTAAACTTATGTTATAATCCCTACATAATAAATAATAAAGGAACTGAGGAAAAGACCTCACTTAAAAAAAAAAAAAAAAAAAAAAAAAAAAATTAAAAGAAGATGCTTAATTTTAGATTTTTTTTGATTAAAATATTTAAAATTAAGCATCTTTTTTTAAAATTTTAAGAAATATAAAATTAAATATACTAGTTTAATGTATTTTTATATGCTAAACAAGATTTGTTAGAGTATAAAGTTATAATCAATTAGTAAAATTTTAATAATTCTTAAATTTTTACAATTAATATCTCAATAACTAATAATCTAAATTATTGATTTACTGTAAAAAATTTGGTTATTATATTTTATTTTGGTATATTTAATTTTATATTTATTAAAAATAAATATAATAATTTATTTTTATTTTTATTTTTTTTTATATTTTCGGCAAGTCTCGCCATGACTTTGGTTCTAGCTATTATAGTTGACTCTAGTATACACGCTACTTAGTGTCACAGGACCTTCATAACCCTATATAGGTATTATGTATTATCTATCTAGAATTCTGTTGCCCGACATTCTCTGGTTCCCTCATTGGGCCTAGATCTGACTGCCTGCATGACACTCTGGAGAGGTCAAATCACCTTTCTATTGTACTGGGATTTTACCAGCCAATCTGGTGTTGCCACGAGTTCTTGTAGTATCTTTTATCAGACTCGGCCTCACATTACATCTCGTGATTTCGGTTATTCCAAATCGGGGTTCTAACACGCCTCGTTTCATAGCCACACTCCTCGAAATAACTATTCCCCGAATACATCTATCTGTAGATGTCCTGAGTTCCCTGTACTCTGCAGTATTTCACTTCTATATTTGGGTTTTCATTATTTTGCCGCTAGAAGGAATTGAACTGGCAACTTTCCGATTTGCAACTTGGGAGCATAACCACTATGCTATCGACCCGCAGGTCAATATAATAATTTAATTTTTAGCAAATTAAGCTAATTTTATATATAATAATTGAATTTTCAACAAATTTACTTGATTTTAGAAGTAGCAAAAACCTCTAAATTTATACAGATCAATTATGATTTATATTAAAAATATCTAGAGTCCTCATATACTTTTTTGACCAACTTTTAGATTAAATTTTGTATTGATAATTCAAAATTAAATATAAACAAATTATCCTGTTGATATCAAAATTTCAATATCTGGTTGGCTTCTTCAATATTTATAAGTTACTTGGTTTTATTGATTTGTATAAAGATTGCTTTGCTAATATTTGAAGATTGAACTAGTTGATCCAATTGTTGCTTATATTTTTCAGATATTAAGCTGTATAGATATTCATTGTATATTGAATCGTCAAAACAGATGATTCTAATTTTAAGTAAATTACTAAAAAAGATATAATTTTTATAAATAAATATATTATATATATCTCTAATAACAGAATTATAGTTGGATAGCTTTAAGTTGAAACACTTACAACTGTTCTGCTTTATTATAAAGAGGGAGTATAATTTTTTATATTGTTTGACTATTGGCTAATTTTACAAAGTCTTTTTATCTCTTAAACTATAAGCAATTCCAGGCAAATTTGCTTAGAAAATTGCTATAAATTTACTTTTTTTAAAATTTAAAATATTTAAATAAAATTTTTTTTGATAATATTTGAAAATAAAGATTATATTATAGTAGTATTTAATTTTATATTATAAGAAAAAAAGTTTGGGTTGCTTATAAGCTAAAAA
>CAJVPY010006078.1:0-10847 GCA_910591965.1 Dentiscutata erythropus | reverse complement strand
GATAATTTTATTCTAATCAATTTGATTCTTCGAGATATTGAATTTTTTTAAAAAAAATTTTTTTGGTCCATCCCCCCCTTTTGCTGTGGGGGTCCCACATGTTGTTTACATAGTACAGCCAATCAGAATGGTAGAAAAGGTGGGGGGAAATTAGTAAATGCGAAATTGACAGGCATAGGATCGATTTTCCGGTCACGTGATTTTTTGACGACATATAAAAAAATTCATTTACGTTAGGGTTTGGGTCAGGGTTTAGGTTAGGGTATGGGTTTGAGAGCTATAGTATAGTAAAATTGCGTGAGGAAATTTTTTTGTTAGGGCCAAAAAGGTGATTTACTAGTCTATATTTTGTGATAAATGTAAATTTTGCAAAGCGAACATTTGTTTTGATTTTCTTTATATTACACCTGATCCTGATTTTTAATTGGCTAAACGTATATCGGAAAATCACATGAATGGAGAATCAATCCTATGCCCTGATATAGAGGTCGGATCTATGAATATTCACGGTTGGGGATAGATATTCATTGAATATCCAATATTTGGTTACATAAAATTCATGGATAGTCAAGGTTTAAATTGATATAATTGATTTGTTTATATTTATGAATATTTGCATATAAATATTCAGGTACATCTATATACCCACTGCCCAATTTGGAAATCACACTTTTTATTCAATCAGCGTTCATCATGTCGAATTTACATGAATGATCAGTGTGTAATGTTAAAATTAAAAAATTTAACGTTTTTTTAAAAAAATTGCTTTTATCTTGAAATTTTTCTTATAAAACTAATTTCTGTGTTCTAACAAAAAAATTTTCTTGTAAAATTTTAATTGATATCATTAGTCACCTGAAGAAAATAATCTACATATGGGGGTGAGTCAGTAGAAAAGAGACAAATTTTTTCTAAGTAAAAGTTTTCTTGACTTTAAGATTAAATATTTTAACAACTATCTTATTAAATTTAATAAATTTTTTTTTATTTTAATTCTATATAATTTCAAGATTAAAATAAAAAAATTTTTAGCGAATTTAATTAATTAGTTGTTGGGATATTTTAATTTAAAAATTAAAAAAATTTTACTAAAACGATTTATCTCTTTTCTACTGACTCACCCTCATATATTAAATAAAAGTTATACATTTTATATAATAAAAATTCTAATATAGAAATGTGGAGATTTTCATGTCATACATACATATCCACTATTATGCTTTATGAAACAATACAAAGATAGACATATAGAAATAAGATATTGATAATTGCAGAGAGTTTTAACTTTAAAAAAAATGTTTAATTAGGTAGATTTGTTTTAATCTATTGAAGACTTTTAAGCCAATAGTGTGGTGGTGGATACACACAGTCACATACTCTACCATGCAGAGTAAAACTTAGAGTATTGCATGGTTCTCAGATCTTTAAACAAGTAAGTAAAATTTGGTTGATTATTTATTGCTTATTTTATTTAGTACACTAACAAATATTAGGTGATTATAGCCTCTATGAAACACTTATTTAACAAGAGTCAAATTAATATGTTGTATTAAATTATATTTGTTGAATAAATATTCTCTTGGGGCTATAATTACCTAATATTTGTCATTTACTTATAATTTAAAGATTTCATAAAGTATATTAACTAAAGATGCTGTAACAAACAAGTATATATTTAGTTTTGATTCTAATAGTAATAGAATATAAGCAAATTACAACCAATATAACACACTGCTGGTTTATAATAGATGATATATGGATTGTATTAATAAATTTCATCTTAAAGCTACAGAATACAATAATGTAATTAGCAGATTCCTTTCAATAGACCGAATAATATTTAGAAGCTTGGTGAATAAGGATTTGATATAATCAGATAGTAAAAGGATTATTATTTAGTTTACAAAAGAATTTTTAAGATGATTTTTGTTTTATAATTTAATATAAATAAACTACTATATATATATATTTTTTTAACGATTATGCTACATGCCTATGCTTTATTGATTATTAATTTAATCTGAAAAAAAAAGAATACATCCAAAGATACAGGTATGTAACTCACTCGGTTACCTATATAGAATATCTAAATATTCATATATCTGTGTACAACCTGCCAAAGATAATTTTAATCTCTCCAGTTTGGTTCAACCTACATCAAGCTGACCTGCTCCAGTTCACCAATCTGGTTCATCAGCCCATCATGACCACCTCTTTCCCAATCTTCTTCTTCTAGCCTCCTAGATAGACCAAAGAATAACAGAAAATTTATAAATACTATAAAAGAGGGAAAATCTAAACTAAATGAAAACAAAAAAACAAACAAAAGAAAAAAAAAGAAAAAAGGAGAAAAAGACCGAAAAAAGAATGGCCATAACGGCACTATTTTTGCCTGTACAAGGCTATATAAATTATATAAAGTTGTATAGAATAAAATCTAAGCTAACACTATATATAATAATAGAAGTGGAAAAAAAAATAAAAAAAAATGTCTAACATTAAGAAATTTTTATACGTGATTCCTCTGATCCCCTATACTGTAAACAGTACTGCTGTCATTGTTTATTTAGCAAAGCATAATCCAAATAAACTCATGAGAAATTCCATTTTGGTAAACATGTCTTAATTTAGAAGGAGTAAACACTGCTGATCTTTTGGAAGGGGTATGCTAGTTTTTCCACCTTTTGGCCAAAATTTCAAAAAAAAATTTCAAAATAGTGAAAATATAGTAGAAAGTCTTCAGTTGCAAGTACTTTCAAAATTTCTAAAGAGTGTGTTAAAATCCAAAACTTTTGTTGTTTCTCCTGTGTTCATCTTTGAAGTAACAGCCTAGAGCTTTGTCAACGAAATAGCAGCCTACTATGTAACTTACTCCCTTCACCAAGATTCTTCATACAAGAGCACTAGGGTGGCAAGCACCTGCCAGTTATCTTGTATAATAATGCTCTTGGCTTGTATGCCAAATGTCCTTTTAGAGGAGTTTCTTAGAAAAGCAGTTGACTTCTAGACAAACCACACCATAGAGCCATGTTTCTTTAACAAAAATTTTGGTTTTCATTAGTTGAAATTTTGGTATGAGTGATTGTCGAAAAAAGTTTTCTGAAAACAAAATATTAAATAGAAACTATTAAAAGTTCTAATATAAATAAACTATTATTTATTAACAAGTTTAAAAGCAGAGAGTAATTTTAAATTGTATAAACTAACTCATAATAAATATTTAATAGTATTTTAATATGTAAACAAGTTTTATCTATTATTATTAGCACAGTTCAATTTTAATTTTAATATATTCAAATAAATAAAAACATATATTAAAAAAATCCACTTTCAATACTTAAAATAAATAAATAAAAAAGAATCTTTATTTTGTTTTTATAAGTAATACATACATTTAATTGTCAATATTAATATTTTATAAAAAAAAAAACTACTGAGTGCTATTTTAAATTTACAAAGTGGCACTCAATTTGAAAAATCCTTAATATTCTAACTTTAATACAATTTCGTAGACTATCAGTAATAGAACATAAGCATAGGAGCTCAATGTTTATTGGTATGCCTAGAGTTATTAAACTCTAAAATATCTCAAATTTTCAAAATAAATAACTTCACAATTGTCGACATAATATACCAAAATATTAAGATTAGTTTGAATTAACCGGAATTGAACTAAGTGTTGCACTAAACTATCAACAGGAATTATTTTAATAAAATCATGTATTCCAGTAATTATTATAACTTGTCATAACCTACTGTAATTTATAGTAAGTAATATAGTAAGTTATGGCAAGTTATAGCAAGCTACGATAATTACTAAGATGATTCTACTGCATTACTATGTATAATCTATTATTAAAATATTCTTAAGTAACTTCATCATAAAAAGTATCTATTCTTCAGAGCCATAATTAGACTATCCACTAGAATTATACTAATATAATAAAATTTTTAGTAAAACAAATTTTCATGCAGCTAAACTAAGCACTACTACTAAACTAATAAAAATTTTATATTACCTGCTAACCAAATTTAAGGATTATTCCAAGGTTCTAAGTTGATAATTTGTCAGTTATTCTGAATTTTCTGATGAAGTTACTGTTTATTTGGTAAGTAAAAATCTCAATAAGTTTGTTATAAGTTAGCCCTAAAAAAGATATTATAAAACCTGACCAAAATATAAAATAGCAAGTATAATATATAACAAAATGAAATAAGCATAAATCAAAGAAATCCTATTGCATATTATATTATGCTATTAAGCACTATCCTGTGAAGTAAAATATCTAAAATTTGAGATTCATATTTTCATTTGATAGCTTTTATATTCTTGGTTATATTTGACTAATAAGTAATAATAAAATTTGGAATTACCTATTAAAAATAGATATAAATATAAGCGATAAAAAATTATCTTGCATTTTGTACTATTTTATCAAACTGCATTTGCTATGATTGACTTCCAAAGTCTTGAATATACTCCTAATGATATTTATTGCTATTAGTGTTTGACAAGAAGTTGTTTCATACAGTATAATAAATACCATATATAAATCATAAATGTCTCATTAAATAAAATCGAGATTTCAAATATTTTCCAAGACTCTTTTTCGGAACTAGCCCTAAATCTCTGCTATATTTTCTAAAAAAATCTAGTTTTGGCCTTGCTTTATGAAGTAATCTGCTCTAGTAAACTCGCAAATAAAAAAAATATTTAGTAAACTTTCTGAAATTGTAATATAAATATATTTTAAGATTCTATTAACTTAGCTAATTTAGATATATAAAACTTTCTCTGCTGATTATTTGCACCAAATTTTGACAAAAGAAAAATTAGTCATAAAACACTTTTAGATATAGCAAACAAAGTAGTTTAAGTAAAAAGGAAAAGCACCTAAAATTATATATACTTTGTTAGAACAACAACAAAGTTTTTAATACAAGCGTTAGAACTCTCTTCAGTTGAAGACATATTTTTCTAAAAAACCACTTTTGAAAAATTTTTTCTGTTTTTTTTGGGGATACGCCTAGACTCTAAATCACAAATCATTATAAGACATGTAATCAAACAAACAAACAAACAAACAAACAACACGCATACAAACAAACAAACAATTCATCATGTGTTCATTTATAGCAAAACAAACATGCATTCTAGAAATTTCGAAAAGATAATCATACAATATACTCATAGCATAGATATAATATATAAATTTTGAACACATGGATCTAACGCTAATTAAAGATTTTGCTTCAGTATCGCAGATTAAAAGACAAGAAATATATGCAGAGCAAACTAAATTTACATTAAATATAGATCAAAATGTAGCGAGATATCTTGGATATCAAGACCCGGAATTTATAACAACAATCCGCAGTACAATTGAAATATATAAATAGGCCTTGTATAAATCTGATTAAAATAAAGAATTGTCGATCGAGGAACAGGTGCTCCTTGGTAAGATAACTGAGATTACAACAAGTATGAAAAAAGAAAAACTTAAACTAAATGAGGAAAAAAGATTAGAAATACTCTGTACTTCAACAAAAATAAAGTTTGATATAAAAGAAAAAGAACCAAGTATCCGAGAAGAAACCTTAAAAAGGAAACACGAAATAACAGATAATGTAGAAGATCTAACTGCTAGGAAAAAAGAAGAGATAGTACTACTAAGATTAGCAGAAATAAACCTTAATGAGAGTGAAATTGAAATATTAAAAAAAGATAACACAGAAGGTACAAAAACTAAAGCAATACTAATTTATACTGAGTTCAGACAAGAAGATCAAGCAATACAAGAAGTAAAAGAATGGATAGGTATAGTCAAAAAAAGAGAAGAACTGAATAAAAAAGAGGTCAAAACAGAAGAAGATGCTACTTTAGATAGAAATGAAGATATATATAAATCTATATAGGCATATAAGAATAGTTCTAAACAGGAGACTATATTAGAAGTAAATTCCAAAAACAACAAGAAAGGGGCTCTTCACAAGAAAGTGAATCTAACTATATAGAACCTACCCATATTAGCAAGAGCAGGAAATATAAAAAGATATTTAAAAACATATGGGTTTATAAAAAATATTGAGTGGCATATCTCAGCAGAATGTAAAGCTGCTTATATTAGAGTTAGATATACAAATGAGGAAAAAAAGCATCTCCTTATGAATACTTGGGCAATTCATTATAAAATAGAAAAAACAGTAAAAACAACAAGCGGCTGATTCAACAAAAGAGAACTAGGGCTCAGAAATGAATTTAAACTTATATTAAGAAGAGTGCTACATAATATATATGAAGCAACATTACTTTGCCAACTTAGCAACTTTAAAGTAAAAATAGTATATATACCAGACAACAGAAATGATAATCAGAGAGAAGCAGCATTTATATATTTTATGTTAATATTAGATTTACAAAAAGCAAAATCAACAAATCTATATTATTATAATCTTCGAATGAAGTAGGATGAAAATCACTATTATGGAGAGAATTGCCTTGTTGATAATAAAGAAAATCAAAAAAGAAAAAAATATACAAAAAGAAGTACACATAAAAGTGAATATCATATATACAAGCAACAAGCAAATAGAAATCAGAGCTCAAAAAAGATCATTCACACCAATAGAGTCTTTACAAATAGCGAAAGGAGTAGTATACAAGCCAGAAGTAGCACCAGAAAGTCTCTCTCTAATATAAATAATATAAATATACTTCAGGAATCAGAACTTGTAACAGGATCAAATAGGTTGCCAATCGCTAATCGAAAAGAAAAAAAAGCTGAAAGACAAGAAGCAAATGAGTTAGAGAAAATTCTAGAAGAAATGAGAGCATATAATTGCAATGCGCTCCTGAAAGACACTATAGGTGAATCAAATTATATAGACATAGCAGAAATTCTCACTTCTGTTTTAAGAGAGCTCAAAATACAAAAACAATATGAGGACTTAAATAAAAAAAATAATAGTTACAAACAGCTTAGTTTAGGGTTTTATAATATAAATAGTTTAAAGTTAAATGGGCAAAAATTAAGAAATTTAGCAGCTTTAGATAAAGAAGAAAGTTTGGACATCATTGGGATAGCAAAAACTAATATAAATGAAGAAGAGGGTAGATAGATAAATATAGAAGAATTCGGGTATCTAAGCTTTTGGTCAACAAAAGAAGTAGATAAATTAAAAGAGCCAGGAGTAGAGGCTTTAGTTAGTAAAAATTGATTAAGACATTTAGCTATAGTCAGAAAATTTAATCTATATATTTTAAAGTTAGAGTTTTTCTTTAAAAAAGCAATCATATAGTAGGACTCAACTCTTTTTTACGATCACTAAAACCAAAATTTCCCAAACAATTTTTGTAAAAACAGTAACTAGTAAGTAATGAAGGGCATAAAACTGGAATCTATAAGCCGGCAGTTGTTATTTAGAGGTAGTTTTCATACACTACCTGCTAACTTCTTCAGAGTTTATCACTCACCGCTAGTATGGCACTTGTCGTTTAGAAGTAGTTCTCATATGCTACTTGCCGACAAGTTTAGAGTTTATCACTCACTGTTTAAGTATAGTAGCTCTTCCTCTTTTTAGAAAAAGGGTTACTAGTCATCAGTTCTTTCAAGGATAAAATACTCTTTTTGGGTGCTAGTGGTCCTTTCTTTAAGTCTCTCTTGGTTCTGTCAGTCTTCTCCAAAATTTTTGACAAAAAGTGGGCGATTTGGCTTACCCCCTCCAAAAAATCGATATTGTTTACCTCCCAAATTCTAATATACCCAGGAATGCAACCACTTGCCTTGTTTATTGGTGGATATGATACGTGACGTAATTTATGGATATGGGACCTCCACGTGACTGGGATCGGGTCTCTGGCATAAGAGGCATCCGGAGGTAGCCGGTAGTCGGATAATAAAAGTTTTATATAATAGTCGAGATATACAAATGTTGCAGTTGTTATAAAATTTTTTTTTAAACCTGGCATGGGTTATAATAGTGTATTTCTTCTTGTCTTGTTTTTTTTTCTTTCGTTTTCCCTATGCTATTTCTTTATAGAGATAGTTCTCCC
The DNA here is from genome assembly GCA_910591965.1 of Dentiscutata erythropus. Lineage (NCBI taxonomy): Eukaryota > Fungi > Glomeromycota > Glomeromycetes > Diversisporales > Gigasporaceae > Dentiscutata > Dentiscutata erythropus. Next base: position 2,794 of record CAJVPY010006078.1, on the reverse strand, counting down.
CTTTGTTAGCCCTTGGGCTTTTCTTTTTGTGTTTCTTTTTTTTACATCTCATTGTACTCTCTTTTTGTTTCCTTTAAAAATACTCCTTCATTTTACTTGTTTTTTTTAATTAGTTTTTCATTTTGTTTTCTTGATAGTATTGGTAGTTTTGTATGAGATCATTACTTTCTTTTGCTCTCGATAAAGAAAGAAGATATGAAGGGAAAAGCTTTGACGAGCTGACAAAGTTTATCTAACTTGTATACAGGTTGGTGCGACAAGTTGCAGTTGGGCACATTTATCGCAGCCGGGTGATGTCAGGCTCGCAATCATGAGACTTCCTGTTTTTTGGTTATGAATGATATATGTATTGTTTGAGAGAGCTTAGCTCTTACCTGAAATATAGTCCCAATAAATTGAGTACTGGCAAGACTGTCAAAGATTTAAAAAAAAAAATAAACATATCTTTGACCTAAAGTAAACCATGTTTCTATACTTCTAATAAATATACTGAACTGCTCTAATAAGAAAACATTCCACTTCCATATTACTTTATATTTCGCCCTGTTATTTTAGAGATCCCTGTCACTGTGTGCTATGTTGCAGGTAGTAAATTAAAAAGGCTATCCCACTTGTAACACTAGTACAAAATAAATTTGTAATATCACAAAGTAAACACCAAGTGATTTTTCACTAAAACTGATATGTATAATACAATATAAAATACTTATTTCTAACAATTTAACTCAGACTTTATTTTATTATGAGCTTATTCAATTCAGTTATGTCTTACCTGAGTATTATCTAGGTACTATCTGGATATTATTATCTGGATTAGCTTGATTCTAACCTGTGACTTGCATAACTCATTAAATTTAATAACCTGCATGAGTTAACCTTACCCAGGTATTTTATCTGGTATTATCTGGGTAGCTGAGTTTACAACCCAGAAATCTGACTATCTGCGAATAACCCAGGTGATACCCTACCCAGATACCATCACTAATTTTACTATTAAATTTATATATTTAGTATCCAATAGATAATAGATCCAAGCACTAAACTAGCATCCTTATTCTAAATAGTCTTACCATAGATATTAATTTTTTTCTTTCATTATTAATCAGACTTTTCAGGAGCTGAATCCATTAAGTTATAAACTCAAAAGCAAAGCCTGATTTTTTTTTCTTGGTTGTTTGTGCACTCCTATAGATGAGCCAATCAGAATGCTTTTAATGATAACAGACATGTCGTAGAGCTTTAATGGTATAGATATTTTTTGATTTTTTTTTGTTTAACACTATTGATTAAAATGGGACATATGTTTTTGACTTGAACTCAAATTAAGTAGAAATCCTGATTCCCAAATCCAAACTATGTAGTAACGTCATAATACAAAAAAATTGTTTGTGCCACAACCCTAATATAAAAATTACAATAAATTAGACCAGGGAAATACCCCGAATGCCAGTGGTGTACTTTATTTTTATTGCATTTAATTGAGTATTGTCGAGAAATCTTAAATTTTTTGGAAGTATGATGCATCAAGAATCAGTGTTGGGACATGACCGAATGTGACCTAAATGACCAAGTGACTAAGTCACAGGTAATATAGTCATTTTGATTTATGTGTGACCTGATGTGACTTATATATATAGGCAAGCCTTCTTCTAATTGGTCAAGAACTTACAGTCGTATTTTAGAATGTAACGTTTTTAAGACCGTCTGTTACATCACTTGGTCGTTTGTTATGTTCGATCTACATATAGGTCACAGTCATGATGTCACGTCACTTTGTTATAACCATAATGACAGGTCATGTACATAATGACAAGGGTAATTTAAAAAAAGGTAAAATGACCTGGCCATTTACCAACACTGTCAAGAATGGTATTTAAATTTAGTGTAAATTAGGCTTATCAAAACTAACCTTCATATCTATCAAAAATGAACTTTTGCCTCTTTAATACATAGTGACAAACTTAGAGGGGTCTATCGTTTATAATTTTGGTCAAATTTGCAGATCATTTAGCCAGAATAAAGCTCTTACCTAGTGTTCCGCACGGATCGAATCTGGCGAATATTTCTAAAGATTCGGATTCGATCCGAAGTACGAATCAAATCCAAGCTAGATCCAGATTCGATCCGATCCGAATCCAACCAGAGATTTCTTTATTGTAGTTGCACAAAAAACTACTGATTACTTTAAATTATATCAACCCACCCGAAGCACAAACTCCCAAGTGCAAATTTCTAATAAAAAAATAAAGAAAAAAAATCGAATGGATTTATGAATTTAACTAAAAAAATCAGGCAGTATTGAAAAGACGACTAAGCATGAATATAGGGACAAGCCGGTTAGGCCTTGAATACAACCATTAATTCTAATCGCTATGTGAGAAACTGATACCGTATAAATGAAATAGCGCGCTATTTCAAATACGCTCATGTGCATAATTTCGAAATAAGAGGACATTTCTAAATTCAATACATAATATTAAATAATTACATTAGGCCGATCAAATTATGTGCACTTATAGAGTGCGCATATGGAGTATCGACTGTATATATATCGCAACAATAAATTATGTGCTACATTAGGATGCGCATTACAGTAATTCGGGACGCTCATGAGTGCTAATTCGAGGCCATATGTTATTTTTGAAGCACCCGATTTTCAAAATGACGCTTATGCGGTAAGTAAATGCTTAATTTGGAACTTGACTAATTACGTACTAATAACCTCATTTCAGAAAACAAGCATAACGATAAGAAATAAACGCGCTACGTTCACAAGAAGCAAGATTCGCACCTG
>CAJVPY010006077.1:0-10848 GCA_910591965.1 Dentiscutata erythropus | reverse complement strand
TTTTTTGGCAAAAGTCGAAACTAGGTTTTGCCATTCGTCTGTGGCGAAACCTCTAAGTTTCGCCTGCCAACACTAAGCAGCACAGATTATAAAATTCGGTTAGTAATTTTCTTTGTATCGCAAAAAAATAATCACACCCACCACATAAAGGTGTAGCATAATCAAATACGGTAAAGATAGCCATGCCAACTTACAAAGCGCTAATTATACGTGGGGGTAATTATAGTAATAATATGTTATGCGAAAAGACAATTAAGGAAAACTATACTATGTAATAATAATGAAAATAAGAAAAAGAGTAATAAGGAAGAATTAAGAATATGTAAATGTTGAGGTGCGGAAAATTTTTTGAAGGTAACAATGGTAGAGGGAAAAATCGATGAAGAATTATTCGATCATCGATGAGCATTGAAACAAACTTTCATTCATTCGTTGAAACATCGCTCAAATCTAAAATTTCTATTTGTTTTATTAATAATAAATTTTTTGACTTATTATAAATAAGAAAAAAGCAAAGCCATTGATAAAAATATAATGTTGCACCGAACTTTTTATATTTGCTTTTGATATTTTAAAAAACTCGAATTTTTAGTCAATCGATGCTCGAAATTCTAGAGTTTATGATTAAACAATGCTCGAAACTCATCGATTCTAAGCTCAAATAAATGGCCCTACTGTATTTTGTTTTTTATCAAAAAACATCACATAAATTGATTAATTTATATGTGCAAAATTACATGTCGCTAATTAACTCGGGTCATGTACTAATTGAATAGGGTCAAGTCTTTTAACAAATTGATCTGTACAAACCGTTCGATTAGGAGAACTAGACAGAAATGATAACTGGAACTTAATGATAGGATGAACATTAATTTTAACTGATCTATTGTTTCAGATATGTGCGGTGTAGGAAATTAAAAAAATTTTCAAGATTTCTATATAGAAATAATGCATAAGTAATACATAGCATATTTATCAATTACAATAAGTGAAAGGTCTAGAATTCTCAATCTCTTAATATAGAAATAATACGCTAATAATAATATATTCTTAATAGCAACTTCTATGCTTACAAATAAGCGTTGCTGAATTTAACATACCTTCAATAAGTAAGTTGATCTTAACCCTATATAAAGGGTTTGAGGTTTTAGAATTCTCGCATCGTGCATCTCAGATTGACGTACATACTTATCAACAGTAGTTAATAGAGTTATTATACCAAATCAGAAACTGATAAGTATACTGTATTACTAAGGTAAATTAATAAATATAATAAATATTTATCTATTATTATTAAGCAATTTGAGTATATATTTTCTAATATACTGTATATATTGTTTGGGTTTTTTTTTGTGAACATAAAATCATACCTTGATAACACCTACATCTATTGCACTGTTTCATGAGAACAGTATTTGATCTCAAATTTCGAACACTGATAAGACTGTGATCATTTTTATAATTTATAGTACAGGAGATCTACAGCCAAAATTTCCTTGCATTTTTTTACAAACTGGAAAATATACGTAAACACAAATTTAACCATCATACCGATAGTTACACTTTTGTACATGCTTTTACTAAATCTGTTATAGAGTTGCGATCTGTTATACATTTTCTTATTTAATCGCATCTCTAGTCTGTTACACAACTTGAACTTAAATCATTAATGCATACAAACTTAATTTTGTACTTATTTAGAAAATTCGTTTGATCATGAATTATTTCGTTATTTTTATGTGTTATGTTTATTCACACTGTGAGATAAACAACATGAGTTATGAATGACTGCTATTTATATAAGTTATCACATCTATTTCTGTACTATAGAAATTAATTTCAATGACAGAAACTCAGCCAATTTCATGTGACACAAATTAAGAACTAGTTGGTTACCCTTTATTTGGCACTGGGATGTTACTAATAAGCATATACTATATATTTTATATAGTAAATATTATTAGTCACATCCAAATGCTGAATGAGAGGTCAACAATCTGTATAACACATTCTCGCGAGTGATTCAAATAATGTCACCAGTGCATAAAGCAGAAATAAAGTACTTTCTATAATTTAAATTAATAGCCAATTCTCAAAGCAAATGGATTATAAACTGTAACTATAAACAAACTAACGCCATATGGCGTTCTTCTAGAGAGGGTTGCAAAATAATAATGATAATAATAGCCAAAAATACAGCAATTACGCAACATTAACGATCGTGGCAATGGTGATTTTCTAAAGAACTTATAAATAGCCCATTTATTTTATTTATCTTTATCATTACCTAATTATTCTCTTTAAAATATTTTTTTAAAAAATTGATTTCAAACATTTTATATATTTTAAGATCGTGCCCAACGGTACGGGTATTTGCTAGTGATCATAAATTGTCGTTTGGTGATACGTACGGCCAATTATTTTTTAGTTGAGCAAAATTACCATTACTTATCAACGCTTCGTCCAATATTGTTATTCATATTCAGTCTTACATTCTTCGCATAATACGTAAAAGTCTTAATAATTAAATCGCTATGAAACTATCCAATTTTCTTTATAACGTTGTGACACAATATTTATTTTTATTGTTACTCATAAAAACGACGAAATCAGTTTTTACCTACACAGAGAGAACATTTGGCATTAGCTCCCCTCAAAAACCACTTGTAACAGACATTAAAACTTATAGCGACGACACAATTCTTGTTAGAATTATACGGAATTATTCAATGCAAGCAAACAACGATTGTTTAATGCTTAATGTATCAAGCTTAGAACAAATATTACGTATAAGGGTTATTCACTTGAATGGAACAACCAGTGAAATTAATCATTATTTAGATGATTTAGATGTACATCCTATAAATTACTGCCTATTTAATGATGGATCGAACCCTATTCAAATATATCCTTTACAGAATCCGTTTATTTTAATAACTTATATGAATACTACAAATGTTTATGATCCTAAAGCTTATGAAGAGTGGGGAAGTGTCATTGATTGGAACGGCAACATTAAAAAGTAAGATAATTTATAAATTTTATAAAGATTATTATTATCGCTATTGCCCCATCAATTAATAATTATTCTACAAATTAATCAGTACAACATATTTTGGACCAACTTATGTTGATTTTTCTGACGGCTCCTGGTCACCTTATAGTAGAATTCGATCAAATATAAACATTAACCTTGGTTTTCTTAGATTTGCACTTGAACCAGATTCCAATCTTCCCTTTTTGAAATGGAAGCAATATTCAGTGTAATTTTTTTAGATTTCTTAAAATTATTATTTGCTATTATTTATGATATTAATTAATAATCAATTAATATAGTGATTCTTCTGGGAATTTATCAGAGCTAACAAGTAATATAACTTCATTAAGTTCAAATGAAAAAATTACTATAGATACTATGCCTACCGTTGATGGTGGATATGCAATACTTTATGCTTATGATTTTAATAGTAATAATGATAGCAATTTGTTACTTCCGCGTGGAGGACTGAATGTCACCTTTATATCCTACAACCAAACTTTGAATAGAACGGCAGTTCTCTATCAATTAATTCAACCCAATATGAGTTTTGGTGAATATTATTGTGAAACAGCAGATGCATCAATTTTTGGGAGTAGCCACGTTTGTTTTGTTTCATTTATGAATAATAATAATAATACATTGTATCCGTATTATGTGAAAATCAGTTTTTTATCATCAGGAGCAGTGTTATCATCAAATGCAACGCATTTCCCTAATATTACTGATATTACTGATATGTCCAGTTTGGTATGGAATATAAGTCCAATGCCGTTAGGTGGTTATATATTATATATAACAGTCAATGATACCCTTAATATATATGCTTATGATGAATATGACAATCCAATTAATTTGAATCAACCGGGACCTTTTTATACAAATCTGTTTGGAGCAAGTGTTGTTATGAAGGATAATACCATTCTATTCGCCTCACCCATTACAGATGATAAAAATACTACTTGGTCTTTGAACTCCACTTTGTTGCCTGCAGCTCTAAAAGACAGTGGTATGCTTATATTAATCCTAACACGAATTATTCTGTATCATAAAAATTTTAACATTTTTGTATAATTTAGGTTATCAAAATCCTTTGATTAACGGAACTATACCATCTATCAATTATACTGTCAGTCTAGCTATGAACACATTAAATATTACATTTATTGATGCCATTGAAGCTGTTGTTTTATCAAATTCCAGCAATGCCAGCATTATCGTCTATAAAACCTCTGATAATAGCGTTAGACAAAAAATTTTAGCAACAATGAAAGATTTTGTCAGTATCAGTCCTGATGGGAAGACTATAGTCATATCACTCATTAATAGCACATTGAATCAGTATAATGAGGATTACTATGTTCAAATGGACAATAATTTTGTAAGAAGAGCAATATATGATGAACCTATAAAAGGAATTGAGAATGGGACTTGGAAATTTAAAACTGATAACAGTAATTGGATTTATTTTACATTTATTTTACTGTATCTATATTATCCATTTTAACTTTTAATTTTTTAAATTATTCAGTATATAAAGCGAGTTCCTCAGGTATTGGCATTATATTTGTGCGCATAAAACATGCTTCATACAGTTCTCATTATATGTATTTCCTTATAGAAACTGCCGCTACTGGTTTAGCACGTCTCACTGTAAATGCTTCCCATTTCTTTAATAGAACTGACCTGCCAACATATTTTGATACTCTATTAAATGAGCTTGCTTTAAAAGTGCCAGTAAATCGGAAGCGTTTAAGTTCAGATTATAAATTTCAGAATTTCCATGACTCGGGTCAAATTGTAATTTCAATCAGTATAGCTTTGCCATTTAATGAAACTGAAAATACTGTTTCGGGGGTACTTTCTGATTTAGATAATATGATTACTAATAAAAAAGTTACCAGTTTCTCCTTGGGCACGACAAATGATTTAGATGAGAAATTTGGCTTTAAAGTAAAAGGTGTGTTAATTGATTATTACATCCTAAATATTAATAAAGTTTAATCACAGATTAATTTTCATATTACAGAGGGCTTATGGGATAAATTCAAATCACAAATGATTGCAGCGATTGTAATTTTTATAATATGTATAGTTTTTTATATACTGAGCTATAAGTTACACTCGAAAAAATTTGAAGCAATAAGTTCCACAATATTAAGGCTTGGATTAATAATCTCTAATTTTATTCTTTCAATTCTCTTTATCGTTTACAATTCTAATGATATACCAGAGCTTCATTTACATGTACTAAGGTATTTATAATCAAATTATTGTTTAATTTATTGGTTACCTTATTTTTAATTCATTCTAAAACAAACAAACAAACACATAAAGTATTATTTTACTTAGTGTTTCGCTATTCGCAAACTTCTGTATAGCTATTTTTACTATCTACAATGGAACTAACGATCCAGTTGTTGGAAAAGACTTTAAAGATTGGGTTACTCGTAATAAGGATTTAGTGGCTGTGCTTACTATATTAGCGGCAACTGATTATGAGTATTTGACAATTTTGAAAGATGTGCCTAGATTTAATAGAATAACAATTGATTATAAGTATCTGACATTCAAGAAAGATGTACCTAAATCTAATAAACATACGCCTGAATCTAATAAATATACGCCTAAATCTAATAAACATTCGGCTGAATCCAATAAAGATATGCTTAAATACAATAAAGACGTTCTTGACTATAATAAAGAAGAAACTGATTATGAGTATTTAACGATTTTGGAAGACGCACCTAGGCCTGATGAAATTTCCGAGGAAGTCAAACAAATTAATATGCTTAGACGGGTATTTAGGTTCTCGATTGTATATGGAGCGATATTTGACATTTTTTTTAGGAATATTCCACAGATCGTAATTCAAGTGAGAAATATTATTATATTTATTTGTTAAATTTTTTTTTTATTAATTTGCTTTTAATTTAAATATCTTATTTTTAAGGTCGTTTATTACAAATCTGTCGTGTTCTATAGTTTAGTGCCACTTCTCTTATTAGTTACTTCTTGCCTTAAGATTTCCATGATATTATTTAGATTTATACACAAAAGAGTGTTATTGTATATTTGTGAGTGAGTATAAAATTTTGTTTCGTATTTTCTTTATTTCTAAAAATCAGCATTCACTATATTAATTTGTCCTTTTAATCAAAACATTTATTCAAATCAATTATTAGGAGGTTTGTATAAAATTTTATATCATTCATTTATCAAAACTTAAATATTATATCCTAACTTACCTTACCATAATAAATTATACATGCATTAAAGGGAGTAAGTATTAAAGCGCAGTTTATAAAATTAGCATTTAACAATTAACTATATCCTTTAATTTATTATACAAATATTAAATTCTCAGCTTGTGAGTATAAAACTTCATTGCAAAATCATTCATTATATATTACATTTGTGTTAACCAATTACATATATTTAATAGGAGGTGAGTCAATTTATATTTTTTAAAATCGACATTGATGATTCACCATTAAAAAACAAGGCACTTATCATTTACGTATGGATTTAAAGGTTAGTATTGCTGCTAATAAAAAAACATTACAAAGAAAGACTAATACAAATCTATACATGTTATTTGTCATAAAAGGAACCGGTTTTATGGAAAATGTAAAGAATGTAAACGATACAACACTTCCCGAGTTTGGTGCCAACATTGTGATCCTCAGAAAGTAACAAAGGGATGGACAAGCAATAATAAAGAAATTGATAATGTCATCAAAGATTTTCAACTTAAAGCCAAGGAATATGATGAGGTTATTGAATGGATTCAATTCGATAAATTAAAAGATATTAAAAGGATTAAATGGGTTCCAATAGATGGAAATAGTTTACAGGAAATTAAAGAGGAAGAAACTAAAGAGGAAGAAATTAAAGAGGAAGAAATTAAAGATGAAGAAATTAAGGTGGAGGAAATTAAGGTGGAGGAAATTAAAGAGAAAAAAATCAAAGAGAAAAATATTAAAGAGGAATTAGATTTTTATATGGCAACTTGGGATGGTATACGAACGATTAAAAAAGAATCTGGAAGATATATACGATCATATACTAAGGCATGCGTTGATATCATAAAATTGAGTAGTTCTTCGGATGATATAAAAAAAGTAAGTTAAATTGTTCACTATGTTATTAATTTATTACACTGAATAATATAAGACTAATAAATAAAATGTATATCTTGTAAGTTACTTGATATGCTTAATGAAATGATGCAAGAAGAAAATAATAAAGTGAAATATAAAATATATGGAATTGCTTATGGAAAAGTTCAAGATAATGAAACTGAACAATACATGATTGTTCTTGATTATTATTTCAACAAAAGAGATACCAGCTACGGGAAGTGTGAACAATGTGAGCGGCCTAATACCAGTCCAAAATGGTGTCAATCGTGTGATCCTTCCAAGGAATCACACAAATATTATCCATCAAGTGGAAGCACAGAGATTGATAATTGCATCACAAATTTTCAACTTAAAGCGACTGCATATGAAAAAGTAATTGAATGGATTCCGTTTAAAGAATTATCTAATATTAAAGAAATTGGTAGAGGTGGATTTGGAATTGTATATTTGGCAATTTGGTTAGGTGGTAAGCGAATAGTCGAGAAAGTTGATGAAGGCTATAAACAATCACGTAGAATACCTTATGTTGTTGCGCTTAAAACTTTACTTGATTCTAAGTTGGATGCGTCTAAATTTTTAAACGAGGTAAGAATATTATCTATTTGATGTAAAATTTATTATATATATGGCCTAGAAAATTTTAATTATACAATGTTTTGATATTTTAAAGTTTAATACTCATATGGAATGTAGATTAGAAGGTATTGAACTTGAAATGTATGGATTGACCAAAAATGAAAACGATGAATTTTTGATGGTATTTCAATATGCCAATAGAGGAAACCTTAATGAATTTTTAACTCAAAATTTTAGCGAACTTACATGGCAAAAAAAATTGGAGCAACTTATATATATATCAAATGATTTACATCAGATTCACAGTGCAGGATTCATACATAGCGACTTTCACAGTAAGAACATTTTACTGAACCAAAATCTTGATGGAAAAATAAAATCATACATTGCAGATCTTGGATTATCAAGAAAAAAAGATGATAGTGCAAAAGGTGAAATTTGTGGAGTCCTACCTTATGTTGCTCCTGAAGTTTTATCAGGCGAAATGCAGTTTACACAAGCAGCAGATATTTATGGATTTGGTGTTATTATGACAGAAATTTCAACTGGACAAAGAGCCTTCGATGGACATGATTTTAATACCAAACTTTCATTAAATATTTGCAAAGGAAAGCGGCCAGAATTTACTCCTGAAACTCCTAGTTGCTATAAAAAATTGGCTATGCAATGTATGGATTCTAATCCAGATAAACGGCCAAAGGCATCTGAAATTCATGATGAACTTCAAGAATGGATTAAAAGCATAGTGGAAGATTCATATAATGATGAAATTAATAAGCAATTCTTAGATGCTGATAAGGAAATCAAAAAATTACAGCTTAATTCACCAAAACATCTAGCCTCTTTGTACACTAGCAAAACGCTTGTACAAATTTCGAGTGTAATTGAAGAGATTTAGTTTAAAAAAAATCTACTGTAAATAATTATCTCTTTCTATATATATATAATTTTTACTTAAATTAAATTTTTGAATTAGTCTTTAATTAGCAAGCCTATGGAATATTGAAGTTCCTCCTAATAAATAAAGTAATATGTTAAACTTTAATTACTGTGTTGGTGTTTAGATAGTCGAATAATTATTAACTTTGAGTACTAAAAAAATAATAAAAAATATAACTTCTAAAAAAAAAAAAATTAAGTTTGCTAGCCATCCAATGGCCCATTGGATGTCCAGTAGATTTAAATTTTTTCATAAGCACGGCATGGCCTCGGATAGGGTTGTTAAAAGTCCGGTTCAGTTCGACTCGACTCCAAAAGTCGAGTCTTAATTTGTACTCGGTTTGAGTCAAGCTCGGGACTGACTTGTTAATTCATATGACATTTGTTAACATGATGTTACCAATAGTATTCAAAAATAATGATAAGGTCATCTTTAGGGCTCTGCAAGTAGGCACGCCGGGCACATTGGCACCAGGCCAGGCACTAGTGCCTCACGCCATGTCCATGCCTAAGGCACAAAAGTGCCAAGGCATTATTGTGGGCATGGGTACTGTTAGTGGCTAAACTAGATGTTCACGGGTCTAGATAGTCACTACGGGAAGACAAACACCAACTAAAAACCACACAACAAACCAGCAAGGGTGAGGCGGTTAAGATTTGGCAAGGGAAAAGGGTTTATACAAGAACCAGGATTCACTACCAAAAATGTCAAAGTTTTTAATTATTTATTCAAGATCGAACTTTTTTATTGTGGTTCTTTGGAACTGAACTGCTCTTTTGCCAAAGCAAATTGCAGGTTTATTTATACAAAAAAGTTGATACATTGTTATGAAGAAAAAAGAAGAAAAGAACTTCAACCTTTATCACATCATTTTGTCTACTCTTGAGATGATCTCTGGATGATTAGGCCTTTGCTTACGCGATTGTAAACATTCATCCTACACAGCCACGTGATTTCCCAGTTTGGTTTCATTTGGCTTATTTTACCTGTCAGTATCACCGCCTCATTTAGCCTTTTTGGGAGATGCTTGGTTAGCATTTTAAACCAGGTGTCCATACATGGTTCTCTCCCTAAGCCTCATCTGGGAATTCTCTAATCCATGGTCATCCCAGGACCTTCTGAGCGCTAATTATATCATAGATGCCATCATTGCATCTTTCTGATTCTTTTGTGACTTGCTTTGATCCTTTTACGCTCCTGAGGCTGCCTTGGGCTTAGTTGATTTAGGGGCTTCATAGGGGAATGCATTTCTCCTAATTTCCATTGATTTTGAGAAGGAACTGGGATCGGGACCTAGTCATGTTTTTGGGTCCCGTAATGGGGGTTTTAGTGCCACAGAAACTACCAGTTTACCATCAACAGTACAAATGCCAGGCATTTTATGAGCATGGGAAAAAAATAGCAGGCACTATTATGGCATGGCACAAAAGTGGCAGGCACTATTATGGCATGGCACAAAAGTGGCAGACACAGACACTATTAAGGGCATGCAAGACACAGCACAAAAGTAGCATACACAGGCACTACTAAGAGCATACCAGGCACTATTATAGGCACAGGTTAGAGCTCTGCAAGTGGGCACACCGGGCACATTGGCACTAGGCCTGGCACTAGTGCCTCACGCCATGCCCATGCCTAAGACACAAAAGTGCCAAGGCATTATTGTAGGCATGGGCACAAATGCCAGGCATTTTATGGGCATGGGCACAAAAGTGGCAGGCACTATTATGGCATGGCACAAAAGTGGCGGGCGCAGGCACTATTAAGAGCATGCAAAGCATGGCACAGGCACTACGAAGGGCATGCCAGACACTATTATAGGTACACAAAAAAAATGCTTGTACAATATGTTTAGTATGTTTAATTTGTGCAAAAGTCTATGAAAAGTATTGTTCTTGTCAACTAATAAAACTTGACAAGAAATATAAAAAAGGCTCCGGATATCAAATTAGCTTTTATAGTTAATATATTACATGAATAGGTGCTAATATTAAAAAAAGTTAGATATGATCAAGAATTCGTCAATTGGACTAAAAATTAACTAAAAATTTAAGGGTAGAGGGTATGTAGATTATTTCTATTAATAAACTAGTTGCTAAAAATTTTATATTTAATAATAAAGAAAATTTTTATTAAGCAACCATTTTAAA
>CAJVPY010006076.1:0-10848 GCA_910591965.1 Dentiscutata erythropus | reverse complement strand
AAGACATCAACAGGTGTTCTACAAGTTTGCACAGTACTAAGTTTTTTCAGTGAGTGATAAACTCTGGGCTTGTCGGCTGATAGCGTATGAGAACTATCTCTAAACGACAAGTGCCGTGCTGCCGTAAGTGATAAACTCTGAGCTTGTCAGCAGGTAGCGTATGAGAACTACCTCTAAACGACAAGTGCGGTTCTTCTTACGCCCTTTTCCCACGGTTTACTTTTTTCTTGCAGTACGTTACTGTTTTTTAGTCAAAATGTTTTTCAGAAAAATATAGTCCAGATGATCGTCAGAAAGAGTTCTATGTGTATATTAGATAAATTTGACCCTTTAGTTCTTTAATATATTATAGATATGTCAATTTACAATTATTTATTTTTGCTTTGTCAATATTTGTGGAGTGAATTAACTTGAAATCTAATGTTATACTGAGCAAGTAATTCAATTTATCTTTCTATTCCAATTATCTTTTTGAAATATATATAACAATATTTTTTACTCTAATACTGAATAAATTATTCTTGTAATCAATTTTACAATTCTTAAATAAATTTTTGGTTAAATTATAAGTACAATATCCCATCATTGAATATTAATTCTATTGAATTAATTTGCCCAATATGCTGTTGTAGATCTTCTTTTTTCAACTTTTATAATTAATCCACAATCTAGGCCGATAATCAACATAACTGTCAAAACAAAATAGTATGGCTAAATTTAGAGTTGATATGATGAGTTTTTGGCAAAATCAGACAAAAACTTGATTATTGAGTTTTTAAATCTATCGATTTATAGTATTGTTTTTCAATTATAAAATCTCTAATCTAATTTTAAGCTTTATATTAGTTACCATAAAGTTTAAAGTAATATCAGATTCCTATTAGATTTATATATATACTAAAAATAAATTTTGTATTTAATGCACAATATTGTAAATTGATAGATTCAAAAACTCAATAATTGAGTTTTTATTTGATTTTGCCAAGCACTACTCTAGTTGGCTATTACAAATTACTATCTAAATTAAATTATTAGAGTTTGCATACTTTTACTAAAGAAAATTCAAACTTCAATTTTTTATATTATAATATATTAATAATATGCTAAATAAAGAATTAGAAGTTTAAAAAATATTGCTGTTAATATTTTAATATCTTTACTTAAGAAATTTTGGTTTAGATTTATATATTGATTACTAGGTTAAACAATAGAACAACTTATAGGTCAATTTATAAAGTAACTTATAGGTTGTCTTATCCAAGTCTATCTAAATAACTATAATTACAACTCAGATACTTGATATATTTAGTTGACCTCACTTGAGTTGAAACACTTGTCAAAAAAATTGTTATTGTTATGGGTGAATTGTATCCTTTGATATGTACAAATACGAAAATAGATAGTTTTAGGTTATTAGACAACTTGCCAGAGGCATAACAATAGTGATTTAGCAATAGTTTAGTTTTAAAATAATATTATCAAGGTGATTTATTCAATATTATATGTTAGGAATATCATAATTCCATAAAATAAGATGTCCTTTACAAGAGGAAAAATACAGAGTTTATATAACTTTCGCTATACTAATAGATTCTAAAAGCTTAGGGTAAATCAGATCTTTCATCATAAAAGATCAAGAAAAGATCACTATAACTAAAGGGGCTTACAACAATAAGTACAACATAATTATAATGATAAAGGCTTTGACTTTACAACATCTTCATTTGTTCTTCTTGGAATTCTTCTTCGGATTTCATGTTGGTTATCATTTCCGATATTTGGTTAGTAAGCCTCATGCACTAGTCGATCTAGAATTCTGATAATCAATCTGTATAAAGTCATGAGTTTGCTGTGCCGATTCATCGATCTACCTTTTAGCCTGTGATATTCGCCCAGACCTATTTTATACATATCATGCATAAATATCTAACTAAAAATATAGTATAAGTACATAATAATAATAATAAAACAATAAACAAAATAAAGTAACAAAAAAAATATCCTCATTCTAATATTTAATCCCCGAGTGGCCATCTGTATCTCTTATGAGATCAGAACTCAGGGAAGGTCAGCTTTACTCACTAGTATCGAACCCAGGTTACTCTGCTTCCAGAGTGAATATTCTAACTAGTAGTCTATATCAGAATAATTACCAAATTTCGAAAATTAACTCCTTGAAAATATGATTTGTGTAGCTTGATTTTCCAATTGTAAAATTTTTTTTTATGTAATCTAAACTTTAAATTAAATATTTGATTATCTTTGTAATCTAATTTTTGATCTAAAAATTAAAAACTAAAAATAAAATCTTTTTATAATAAAAATTTTAGTAATAACTATGCCTTGCTCACATAAAGAAAACTATAATAATCATCCTAAACTTCAAAAGTAAAAATATAAAATAAATATTATATAGATAATAATTAATAATAACTAATATAAATTATGTATATAGTAAAAATTCAGATAAGTGTAAACAAAGAGAAGTAGTAGAAGATGTTGAAGAGGTTAAAAGTGTAGAGAATGTAGAGGAAGACTGTAAATATAATAATAAAAATTTTTTTTTTTGGTTTCAACGGTAGCCACTTTATTATGTCTGAATGGTTAAGTATATACATAGTAGTACAGCACTAGTCTATATACATTTCTATTTACTTCTCGGGTCTTTCCCTCCGCAGTGTTACAGTTCCCAGTACCATACCTCCACTCGTGTATAAAGCATTACACAGCTGCTTAAAGGTGCCTATGTGTAACCATCTAGCCACTAATTTACCTCCCCTTTGGCCCCTAACATGCTAGAAGTTAACCGCCGGATCAATGGAAGGCCATGCTTGCCTATTTGCTGGGGCACCTGTCCCACTCATATGCCTCATCCACAGCTTGACCTATGCACTCGGGATCAGGACTAACCATTGAACCCCTTATTAAGATTCACAACAATCCCAATACCCACATTTGGTACTATCTTCTTACCTGAATTCTTTATCAGTCCCTTCCTTATTTCTAGCCAGCAACCCGGAAGGGTCGGTCTGCCCAGGCTTTAGGTGTCTGAAGGATGCCCTCCCCTTGGTATATACTTTCAAAGCATATGTCCTTTTCCTTTGGTGCGACAGAACCTGGCAGTTCAGCTAGTGTGTCCTCTACCATTAGGACCTGGTTGTTTGGTTTTCTGATCTTGGGCTCCAGTTCAAATTCAGCCCTCATGTAGTACCATTATAGATCATCACTATTTCTTAACTTGGAACTTCCCAAATAGGTTTTCAGTTATTCTGGTTCCTCGGCTTTATTGCACCATTGCTCCCATTACTAGATGGTGTAACCAAGATTACAGATTTCTTATCCAACCAATAATTAACAACTGTAAACCGTAACACAGGCTATTTTTCAAAATTCATCGTCCGTGGGATTTAAACTCTAGACCTGCCACTTGGAGAGGGTGACGACTAGACCACTACACTAAGTCGCCACACCTCTATAATAATAAAAATTTAAATACTATATTTAATATAATAAAATGCTAAATAATTTAATTTAATAGATAGAATAAGTGGGTTTCAGATAAACGGAGAAGAATAAGATGTTGTATTTGGAAGAAAAGAATAAAAGATTGGAGAAAATGTTGGATGAAGTAATAGAATCAGGAAAATTTAGATTGGAGGTATTAAAAGAGATGTTGCAAGATGAATATAAAAAATATGAGGTGTTGCATGTGGCGAAGAAAAATTTGAGTTGGGGTATAATGTATTGAGGAACGATATGATTGAAGTGTTAGGTACAATAGATAGAAAAAAAAAGAAGTAGGGAAAGACAGAGAATAAGAGAAAGAAGAAGATGATGATGATAAAGATGATAAGGATGATAAAGATAAAAAAGAAGATTATAAAGTTTGGTTAAATGAGAAGTTAAAAAAATATGAGCCGATATTAGAAGAAGAGTTAGCAAGTGAAGAAGAAGAAAGTAATAGTTTCCTGATAGTGTTAGAAGATGAGATTGGTGAGAGTAGTACACAGTATTGGGAGGAGAATATAGATGAGAATTATATGTGGAAGGATTAGATTTCATTTCTTTATTTTTCTTTGTATTACTAGTTATAAATATATTATAATAAATTTTTATCTTTTAGTATTTTTCTTTTGTTAATTTTAAATCTTCTTTTAAATCATATCTAAAATCAAATTTCTAACTAATTTAAATTTAAATCCTTAAAATCTTATTAGTAAAAAAAATAATATTACAAAAAAAAAATTCAAATTATAATCTTTCTATACTACTCTCTTGCTTTATATAATTCTTCCAGAATTATATCTATATTTGAATTAATTAAATTTAAAATTTCTAATCTATTTATCTCAATAGTTTAAATATTTGATACCTATAAGATTTATCTAATAAAGAATCTTACTAAACTTAAGGTTAGTAATATGTAATTATACTTTGTATTGTATAATATATATATATTAAAATAATTAAATTTATAACTTAATTAACAACTTATCCTTAAATCAATTAGATTTGTTGTAATGACACTTTAACAAAAATTCTTATGAATCTAAACAATTCCAGAATGCTGGAATATTGATATTAGGTTTGGAAATAATTTCTTATTTAATTTTGTTTGAACATAAGTATTGTAAGTGTAATATATCCCTAAATATTATAGAATTTAAATTTCTTATCACCTAATGTCCTTTCTCTTAAGTTTATAATTAATATTTTTAGATAAATAAGTTATTTATTTTTTAAAAATCTTACTAAGTTCAAGGTTAGTAAAATATATATTTGTACTTCACATTATATAAATCTTCAGATTTAAAATTTCATCAAATATATAACATAATAGAAAATTAACTTATCTTTAATTGCTGATCCAGATAAGATCAGCACAATTTCTATATTAGAATTTGGGGCAAAATCTCTATGATGTTAACTATATGCTAGAATCTGAGCAAAGTCGAATGAAAAGTATTTTTTTTATTAAGTTAACAACCAAAGCAAATTAATTGAAAGTTGTAGAGCTCATTGAAACGCATCTAATAGTAGTTAGATCATTCAAATTGACACAGTGAATACCGAAATATCACCAAAAAATGATTGGCTGACAATATAAAATTTCTATGTAAACAATACTTTGTTTATATATAATTTTATATAGTCGATTAGTTATTTTTTAGCAATATCACAGTATTCACCAGGCCAATTTAGATGATCTAACTACTATTAGATGCGTCTCAGTAAGCTCTACAACTTTTAATTAATTGACTTTAGTTGTTAGCTTAATAAAAAAATATTTTTCATTCAACTCCGCTCAGATTTCAATATATAATAAAAAGTTATATTGTACTTATCCCAAAAATTTCCTATTGTCCCAATATAGTAATTATGCCGATCTTATCCAGATCATCAATTAATTAGATTCATCATATCAATTTTTTAGTGATTAAAATATCACTTTTTATTTTAGTCAACTTTTTAATGTTATATGTACTATCAAGTGCAATCTAACTAAGTGCATCTTTATCTTTTGATATCAAACTTATACTATCATATATCATCTTTATCAAACTCAGGACGTATTTCAACCATTTCATTACAATATCATATTAAGGTGGTCTTCATTGATATATTGATTTTTCAATATATTGCCGCTATGAAAATCTTCATGAATGTATTCGGCTTTATATATTTTTTATTAAGTTTCTATCAACCACGTTGCTAAAAACACTAATTTAAATCCCTTCAGTGATTTTTTGAATATTTTCTAATCTGTTAAAAGAAATTCATTTGAACATCTTCATATGCTGCAGCTTTAAGTTAAACTTCTTTAATACAATTATTAACATCTTTATTTCATTCATCTGTTCTTCTGAGAGTTACATGATTAATATTTAGCTGGCATTGCTTTATATTGATTGCAGTTTGCAACTAACATATACTCATTTGTTAAAGTATTTTAGTTAGTCCGTATATTTTAGACTTTTGATTCTTTAATTTTTCAATACTTTTATTAAATCTGAGTTTGGCAAGCTGTAAAGTATCTCATCTACTATTACTAGTAGTTCAAATATCTATGAAGATGTTTGGGTTTTTGATTCTGATTATATCAGTGACATTAACTTTGTAATAGTGATAGATATTTTCATTTGCACAGTCTTCTCACTTAGACCAAATTCTATTGATTTCAATTCATTATTCGAAAGTTCTTTAGTAACAGAACTAGATATATCTTCTGTTTTGGATTTCGGCAATGCTGGAATTTCTTGTACATTCACTTTTGCTGAGATGCTAGAATCAGCTTCTTAAACTACTTTTGAATCTTGACTTATTTCTTTGACTTTTATATTTTAATATTTGATTCTTCCTTCCATAAATCTTGATGAATTTAGAAAATTTCACCATACTTCTTAGAGCGAATCATACATGGCGAAATACGTGACTTCGTTTTCAAGATTGTTTACAAAAATTCATTTGATGTCAAATTCGATAATTCATTTTTTTTTTTTTAAATCTTTCTTAAATTTTTCTTTCAACATAAAATTTATACTATCAAGATCTAAATTTTCAAATTTTGTGCAGTACCTATTATAGCCTTCAGCCCACCGGTACCAGGCTAGATTCACATCTAACGGGCTGGGCACTCCACATTTTCATGCATATAGCGACTTATAGACAGAGCACCTTAACCAATTTTCATGTATAAAGCAAATTACAGGCAGAGAACCTTAACCTTGGCAGTATACTTTTTTGTAAAAAGATAATTAAATTTTTTTTTTAAAATTGTTTTTGTTAAATAAATTAATCAATGTTATAATTATCACTTGCTCAACTATAAAAATCTTTTTTTTTAAAAATCGCTTGTATAAATCGGGAGTGTAATTGTGAAAACTTTAAACAATCAGATCAGAGTCGTAAAGAGAGGAGTAATAAAGACAATAAGAGTCAAAATCATTGTCGAGAGAGTTGTAGTTGAGATCGTCATTGATTAATAAACTAGATTTATAAAGTTCATATCTCACAGTTACCACCAAATGTTACGGGGTGAATTGTATTCTTTGATATATACAAATACGAAAATAAATAGTTTTAGGTGATTAGGCAACTCACCAGAGATGTGACGATAGTGATTTAGCAATAGTTTAGTTTTAAAATGATATTATCAAAGTGATTTATTCAATATTATATATTAGGAACATTATAATCCTGTAGGATAAAATGTCCTTTACAAGAGGAAAAATACAGAGTTTATATAACTTTTGCTATACTAATAGATTCTAAAAGCTTAGAGTAAATTAGATCTTTCATCATAAAAGATCAAAGAAAGATCACTATAACTAAAGAGGCTTACAATGATAAGTACAACATGATTATAATAATAAAGGCTTTGCCTTTACAACATCTATATTAAAACTATTTCTAATTCATTCTTGATTCTTGTTTTCTTCTCTTTAGATCTTCATTTGTTCTTTTGAAATTTTTCCTTGGATTTCGCATTGGTTATCATTTCCGATATTTGGTCAGTAAGCCTTATGTACTAGTCGATCTAGAATTCCAATGATCGATCTGTATAAAGTCATGAGTTTGCTATGCCGATTCATCGATCTACCTTTTAGCCCGTGACATTATATTAGAAAAGTAATTATTAAAAAATATTATAAATGAACAAATAAAAGATATAATAATTAAATAATATCATAGATAAGAGTATGATAAATAAAGTATAACAAAAGTCACTTTATTTTTTATACTAATAATTATTATACTTATCTCTTCAAATAAGATTTATAATAAGAATATAATAAATAAAGTATAGCAAAAGTCATATTTTATTTAGTATACTTATATTTATTATATTTTAATTATTATACTCAAAGATTTTAAACATGACACTTTCTAAATAATATTTATTAAAATATTTATTATATCTAAAAATTAAAATATAACTTTACTGCAAAAGATCTATTAAAATATTATAATTATTAAATATATTAAACTTTGATATATTTAAAAATAATATATAAATATATTATAATTATTAAAAACAAATCATAAATATCTATATATTAGTTTAAAAAATATATAAAGCTTAATATAACCTAAGCCTGCTTTAAAAAAATGTTTTTATTATCTAGACTTTGGTGTAATATATATATAAATAATTTTTACAATTGGTATTGAAAGTTCCATATTAACTACTTTAGTAAGAACATCATTAATTGTTTGATTTTTTAAAGAGCTATTAGTGTTTAATTTATAACATAGTTTGGTAAATTTCAATAATAAATATTAAATAAAATTAATATATTTGATGTATTATAACAAAAAACAAGTTCATACTTAATAAATATATATGTTGAAGATATTGTTATAGTTTAAAAATTTTTTAAAAAGTTTTTTTTTAAAAAGTTTTTTTTTTTAGGAGTTTTTTTAAAAAATTTTTGTAAGAAAAATTTTTTATTTAACAAAAATAATGAATTTTTTTATATTAAACTATAAACTATATATATCAAAATAGAAATTAAAATTAGATATTTACTAATCTTATATATTAATATTTTGTGATTAAAAAAGAGGCGATTAACAATATAATACTAAACTTAGTATAAAAAAATTATAACTATGTATATATATACAAAGACTAAATTAAAAATATTTATTTTGCTTCTGTAAATTTATAAGAATAAATTTTTTTATTATGTTCTTCTTATTAACACTCTCTACAACTTCAATTTGCAATAAAAGCACTATCTCTTTTATGAGTTAAGGCTACAACACTATCTTGAAACAAATCTTCTTTTTCTTTTAGAAGCAAACTTCTTTTAAAGCTTCTCTTCTAATGATTTCTGAAATAACTTCTTTAACTTATTTTTACTTAAAACTTAAATCAAAGCTAAACAAATTTCAAACCTTAAATATATACTATGCAATAAAAAATTCTTTAACAATCAATATATAGTCAATCAAAAAGAATACAAGAACTCTCCCTGATGATCACTTGTACCAAAATTTCGGCTAACAGAAAAACACAACCTTTGTTAGAGAGACGTAGCCTTACGTTGTGGTTTGTCTAGAGGTCAACTATCTTGTAGGAGGCTCCTCTAAAAAGACATTCAGCATGCAAGCCAAGGGCATTATTATACAAGATACTGGCAGGCAGTGCCCTGTAATAAAAATCTTGGTAAAGAAAGAAAATTTCAAAGTAGGCTTTTACTTCGTCGATGAAGCACTAGGGCTGTTACTTCAAAGAAGAACACAGGGGAAACAACAAAAGTTCTGGACTTCCAATACTCTCTTTAGAAATTTTTAAAGTACTTGTTACTAATACCTTCTACCATATTTCTGCGGTTTTGGATTTTTTTTAGAAATTTCAGCCAAAAAGTGAGAAAACCGGCGTACCTCTCCAAAAGATCAGCAGTATTTACACCTTCCAAATTAGAACGTGTCTATTGAAATGAAACTTCCTACAAGCTTATTTGGATTCTGCTTTCCCAAATAAACAATGACAGCAGTACTGTTTACAGTATAGGGGATCAGAGGGATCACATATAGAAATTTTTTATAGTTAGACATTTTTTTTTCTTTTTTTTTCCACTTCTTTTAATACATATAGTGTTAGGTTAGATTTTTTCTATGCAATATTATATAATTTCTGTAGCCTGGCACAGGCAAAAATAGTGTTGCCATGGTCGTCTTCTTTGTAGCCTTTTCTCCTTTTCTCTATTTTTTTTTTTGTATACGTTTTTTGTTTCGTTTAGTTTAGATTTCCCCTCTTTTTTGTATTTCCTTTTATTTTGATAAATTTCCCATTGTTCTTGTGGTAGAATTTTTCTATCTAGGAGGCTAGAAGAAGAAGGTTGGGAAAGAAGGCAATCATGACAAGCTGGTAAACCAGGTCAGTGAACCGGGGCGGGTTGGCTTGATATAGGTTAAACCAAACCAGGAAGATTAAATCATCTTTGGCAAATCGCACACAGGTGCATGAGTACTTAGGTACTCTATATAAGTAACCAGGTGAGTTACATTCCGGTAATAAGATGTAATATAAAAATCCTTTAGATTGTTGTATATGATTAATAAAAGCAAGGCATGTAGTATGATCATCAATATATATATATATATATATAGTCAATCAAGTAATCTAATTAGTAAATTATATCTAAATCAAATATTCAAAAAATCTACAAAAATAATTTTCATAATTCTGTCAGTTGTAGTATAGTAGTTTGAGCATATAGCACTGCTGAGCTATATGTTTAACATCACTAGTAGTATGCTAGACCCAATACACTAAGGTAGTATTACTGACTAATAAGAATACTTAATTTTTATTATTTTTTTAAAATTTTTTTTAATCTCTTTATTTATTACTTTCATTACTTTTTTAAAAATTTTTATATATTATAGTTCAAGTATATAGTGTTGCTACAAAGCTATAAATTGAAATTTTTTCTCTTTTGCTATCTTTTATCTTTTCTTATTTTTAGTCTAACTTTACTCTTTATTATTTTTATTATTATTATTACTATTTTTATTTACTTCATTATAGCTATCATCTTTGAAACCAATAATATAACCTCTATTTAAAATAATTCACTTAGTACAAATTTTCTTTATTCTATTAACATATACCAAAATTATTATATTACAAAGAATCTATCTCTTATATATCCTATAGAACTTTTATAAAACTTTATATTTATCCAGAATTCATCTAGATTTGTATAAATTTTTCAAATTTAGATAAGTTTTGGCTTAGGTTGCAAATAAATAATTAGTATAAGCTCTTATTCTTGTATATAATTTATATTTATTTGTTATTATACAAGTTAAGTTTTTTATATAATTTTATTATAT
>CAJVPY010006075.1:0-10848 GCA_910591965.1 Dentiscutata erythropus | reverse complement strand
GAATTATTTTGCGTAAAATTGCATTATTTCTTGCGTAATATTGCGTAATTATCTTACGTAATATTTCGTAATTATATTGCAAAAGTTATTATGTAATATTACAGCTTTCTTATGCTTCGTAAATTATTGCATAATATTATGCCCTATTAAATTTGCTGATATAATTGATTTATATTTTCAATTTGTGTATTAAGCCTTAGCTGATCCTTAAAACTTATTTTTTCCCTATCGTGTATATATTTATCTTTTTGTAGCTTATACAAGAACTTAATTTCTTTATATACTTTATTTTTAGAATCTGAAGTTTTAGTCTGCATCTCAGTTTTTTTGACATTAATCCAGGGAATATGTTTTATTGCTGCTTTTAACATTGCACCACTTATAATTTCCCACTTTTCATTAATTTCTGACTTATTCTTTTGGATATTTTTTTTGATCAGAGGGGTTAAATTGCTTCTTAGCATAGTATCTATGTGTTTGCTATAAGATTCCTAATTTTCTTCTGTTGCTTTGTAATATAGAAACACTCTTCTTGTTGGTCCACTCCTACCACTTTTTCGAAGTTTACTATAGTGTAAAATTGCATCTGTTTCTATTTCTGCCCAGATAAGTTTATAGTCGCTTCCTGTTAAAATATCTATATCTTTAATTTTTGCTTTTATAATTATATCTTGAAAACCTTCTTCTAGCTATATATAATCAATTCTTGATGCTAAGTTGTTCTTTTGCCAGATGTATTCTTTTTGTGAGAATTTCTGTATTGAAAAGAATCTATAAAATCTTTATTTCTAAGCCACTCAATTAAGGTTTTGCCTAACCCTGATTTTTACAACCAATATTGTTTGTGTCCATAATTGTACTACCTACTGCATTAAAATCACCTATGACACAAGAATATATATTGATTCTATTTTTGCATATTTCTCTATTATCGTACGTTGAGTTTCTCTATTAATTTTTTTATTAGCAAGTAGTAGATACATTATCCAAAATTGCAGAACTACCTTTTTGAAGAAAAATTCTATTCTAATTATGTATGGACTATATTTTACTACTTTTCCAACATGCTTTGACCACTTCTCACTGACTAATACACCGATCTTTGAGCCTTTGTTCTTGTCTATATCTCTGAATAACCAAAAGCTGGAATACCCTTGTTGATTTAGTTTTATAAATTTTCCTTTTTTTTCGCCTAAGTTGGTTTTCGCAATACCTATTATATCTAAGTTCTCTTCCTTACTTCAGTTAGCTAAAGCTAGTAGCTTTTGTTTGTTTGATTTCAACCCATTAATGTTTTGAAAACCTATTCTAAGTAACTCAAAGCAGTTGTTCTTTTTCTCTTTCTTACTACTTGTATTTGTATTGGGTATTTATAAGGCATTAGTGAGGAGCTTTGCCTTGCCCTTTATCTTTGATTCAACTAAGGCGAAATTTAGAAGTGCATTGCTATCCAGCACTCAATTGTTTCAAATTTTTCTTGTATCATTGCTAAGATTTTTCCAAATTCACCTTCTCCTCCTTTTTTATCTTTAACTTGTTTCTCTTTTCTATCTCCCAGCACTTCTCTATTTGAACCTGTTGCTACTATCTCTTTTGAGTACTCTTGTTCATATAATCTAATGTTTTTTATATTTCTAAGAGGTTTTCTAGTATTACTACGTAATCTAGAGTTATTGCTATCTCTATGGTTGTATCTGGTATTGCTAGAACTACTTGAAGTGCTTCTTGTTTTTTTTGTTTTGAATCTTTGATTGCAATATTTCTTTTGTTGCTTTAAATACCAGTTATAGCTTTCTTTGCTAGGCTCTCTATCTGAAAATCTATTTTGATTTTTCTTGTTATATATACTTCTGAAAACCTCACAATTCTTTACACTATCCCATTTCATTCTATTATTATAATAATATAGCTTTGAGGCTTCAGCTAACTGTAGATCTTTTAATGAAGCAAAGTATATGTATACTATGCCCCTTTGATTACTATTGCTATTATTAGGGATCCAGACTATTTTTGCTTCGAATCTTTGTAGTTGACGAAATAGAGCTGCTTTACATGCAAGGTATGGCAGTGTTGTACATTTTGGATATCTGAGCCTTTTTGAACTGTCTAGCAGACTGTCTGAATCTCATTTGGCTTACAAATCTAATCTTAAAAATACACTCATATATGCAAAAATCAATTCTAAACAACTTTAATTAATAATTGAAGGTGGCTACAATAATAAAATCTTGCCCTATTTAGTATTATTTAGTGTCAAACTCTGTCCAAGTATTGTCCAAGTTGTCTGAGTGACAACACTAAGGTATGGTATTTGTATTAATATTAATCTAAACTCTTTTCTACTCTTTAATTCGTTTGTATCAAATTTTTTAAGTGACAGCCTGCTTGTTTTTCCTTCCTCAAATAGCAAAGCCCAAGCCTTTTCCAAGAGTTGCTTTTTCTCTTTATTTATACATGCAACTTTTATATATGCAGCTTTAGAGTTTTTTAGCTCACGCCACTTCAGTATTTCTGGTACATTATGATATTTTATATATCTATTGATTCTAGCAGCATTTGTTGAGAGTGGTAGATTCCAGATAATCATATATATTTCAAGTTCTTCTTTCCTCTGATCGTGTTTTTCTTTATCATTTACCACTGATATGGTTTGTGCTAGCTTGTTTTTTGGTGCCCAAATTGAATAACTATCTTAGTGCCATGATCTGCCTGTCACACTCTGTATACAGTAGCATTGCTTTTTTTTCTGCATTTGGTATGTTATCTTTTTTGAGCGTATTTATTTTACTCTCGTTTAAATTTATCTCTGCTAGTCTAATTCTAATATTCTCTTCTTCTTTAACTTTAACCTTTGTCAAGTTGTCATCTTTTTCTCTCTTTCTCTTTAAGTTTTCTGTTGTCTAAATAGTTTTATCCTCTAAAAGGTTTATTGATATCTTTAAATAACCGCTTTGGTTGCTTTGGGCTTGTGTCTTTCTTTCTAATTTTGTATGAGTTGATATTTCTATTACTTCTCCAAGAAAGACAAGTTCTTCTTTTGAAAGAGTTTTGCCTTGATTTTTTTTTACTTGTAATCAATTATAGCTGTCTATTGCATTTCACATTGTTGTAACAAATTCTGGTTTCTTAAAACCTAAATATTTTGCTATGTTTATATCTGCTTTAAGCATAATTCTTCTTTGCTCAGTATAAATTTCTTACACCCTTTCTTGTGATACTGTTGCCAAGTCTTTAATTAACTCTACTTTCATAATTTTATTTTGTAATATTTTGTTCTGTCGAAGTTGTAGTAATTTCATTCTAGTTTTCTAGAATATTCGAGACATGTAATATGTTTGTTGTTTGTTTGTTATATTGTATTTACCCAATTTGGCTGTTTGTTGTGTTTATTTAATTACGCATTTGTTTACTTCCAGAAGTATTTGTTTGTTTGTACCAAATGATCTATGTTATAGAGTAAACAGAAATCTCTCAAAATTTTAAAATTTTTCAAAAATTTTTTTTAAAAGTTTGTTTTTTGGATATAGCTAGAGCCAGTGTTTTGCAAGGGCAAAAACTTTCTAAGTAACTAGTGTTAATTTTTTTTGGTCTTTTTTTTCTCTTAGAACTATTTTTGTTATTTTCTTAATACAGTTATGTCTTTTTTTTAGGAGTATTTTTGCTCTGGTTTTGGTTACAGTGATCTATAAGAAGAGATGGATAGTTAACCGAGTTCTGCAAATATGAAATTAGAGTTGCAAAAATGAATAACTCTAACAGAATGTATCAAGTTGTCTATTGTTATTATTTAGGAATTGGTGTTGTAATTGATAAGTATAAAGTATTTACATATTATCTAAAATCTGCTAAGGCCAGTAATTCTATGATAGAATCGGCTAATTTCTTATTATAGCTGTTTTCATAAATTCTTGGACAAACTGGAATTTTCTCGTTTCTCAAAATCTCTTTGGTTTCATCTTATGAATCATTTAACTCACCAAAAAATACATTGCTATCCCCAAACTGAAATTCCAAAGATAATAACGTGATTCCAAAAAGTAAGACAGCCTTTAGAATGAAACTAAAAAGATTTAGAAAATAACAAATTTTTAGTTTGTTACAAAATATATGAAAATAGCTATAAATAGCCAATTATCAATTAAGCCTTTATTACTTATATCTAGTTCCTTTATAGTCTTATCAGGAAAATTTTTCTCTAAATATTCTTGGGCTTTAACATTGGTTGGTGCAATAATACTATATCAGCAAAACAATCACAAGATCATAAATACATACTTACTACTTTGTTTTATTTACATTGATCTAGTCAGTAGAAAGATATATATATATATATATATATATACAGTATTATCTTTCACTTTACCAATATCACATCCGAATTGAGATCTGCCAGATAAGTATTAACTTTTTTTTGATCCTTATTTCACCAGAACATGTTACCTATTGCTATGTTTCTTTTTTATTCAGTCTTTGCTACTGCATCAATGATTTTTGTCATTTTAATCGTAATGTTAATACCTGCTACTTTCATTATAGCAATTTACATATTTATTGAAGTATATTATATCACTATATCTAGAGATTTAAAATGTAAGTTATCATATGGCGGGTAAAAAAATATTGGTACGATGATATGAGCATGATCAGATCAAATATCTGTTGGGGATATATGGGCGGCCCATATATCTTTGACAGATATTTGGTCGATCAATAATATATATTTGTCTGGCTATTGTTATGACTACTGTACTAAATTTTGATTATATATATTGTATAGTTGAGCTTTAAAATTATTATTAGACAAAAAAGATTATTATCAGTTCTGTCTAATAAGAATTTTTAAAACTCAACCATACAAATATAATCAAAATTTTGGTATAGTAGTAACAACATTGCTATACAATAATTGATGATATATATATATTTTTGGTTATATCTTGATTACAACAATTTATTAACCTATAACTATCTAGGCTTGGAATCTGTTAGTAGATCTTCAATTTACACGGTATTTGGCAAGGTAAATACTTTGCCACTTTTAACTTAGATTTTATTATATTATTTTATCCATTACTTATATTCATATCCATTCATATATAAAAACTATAACTGTCCCCTCGTTCTTAACTGAGGCTCATTAGAAAGAAAAAACAGTAAAAAAGGCCAATCAGCCCTCAAAAAAATTATCTAAAATAAATTCCTAACTGTAGATATCCAATCCTATGAACTTAATAGTCTAGAAGAGCCTATTAATCTAACTATAAAATATCGAAATAGCAAAGAAGCCTTGGTCTAAACTAAAGTCGAGCAGGAAAAACTTACCAATAGGTGTATCTACTATCAAAGCATTTGGTGCTAAAAAAAAATTGATGAAAAGGATGTTGTGTCTCGAAGATAGCAATAATTAATCGTTTATATTTAATTGGGTATATAACTGATAACTCCATACTCGTGTTGATATCGCAGATGGCCTAGTTGGGCTTTCTACTACTACTATTATTATATATGATCTTTCCAAAAGATGGATCCTGGTTTAGCAGGTTTTGTATTGATAAATGTATTAAATTTCACTAAGCATATAAATTATAGTTATTGCATAGGTATATAGTGAATAACCCAGTTATACATGGGTTCATATTCTATGCCAAAGGCATGGAATTTAAACATGAACCCATGTGTATAACTGGGTTATTCAATACATCCATACAATAACTATCTTATTGCATGGTGTCTGATATACAATCCTGTGCTAATAAGTCAATGAAAAAAGCACAGGTTGTCACATAAGACCCATGCAATAATTTGGGTTATTCGTATATATGCTATTTAGAAGATAAACATGAATTCAAGTAAGTTTCCAATTTTGCATACTTACAGTATGTAAAAAAAATTTTTTCATACTCTAATTACTTGGGATTTTTGCTAGGAAAATCACTCTTTGGGGTTTTCTGATCAGGCTAATTTGTATATATAAATCACCATTGCTTTATTTATTCAATAGTTTATTAAATAGATTATCGAATCAGTAAAGTAAAAAGATGGTTTATATATGAATAAGAACTGACATTCTGGTTTAAACTTTTCCAAATAGCCCAATCAGAAAATTCTAAAGAATGATATTCCTAGCAAAGATCTCACTTGTTATACCTAATTTTTTAGTTGAGATAATCTATCCAGGACTAAATAATGAAGAGTAATAGTAGCTAAGTTATGAATAGATAAGAGTTGAACTAAAGATTAAAGAAGGTGAGTTTCGAGCATTAATTAATTACAAACTCTAGAATTTCAAGTATTGGTAAAAAAATTTTGACCAATGTTTAAATGTTTGATGAATTTTTAATTGTACTACTATTACTACATTTTCAATATATAATTTATCAATTATATAATCATTTTATTATTATTAAAGTTAAATTTCAATCAGAAAATATAATATTATATTATCATTATTATAACATTCACTGATACCCAATGATAAACGAATTAAAAACTCTGTGAATAAAAGCTTATTTTCAATGCTCAAAATTTTTGATCAATGATTAAATAATTAGTCTCTGGTTTCAATCTCTAAGCTAAATATGAGAGTAGAAAACTCTTACTATTATAGTATAGGACTATTTATTTTGTCTTGAGGTGGAATAATAATGGTATAATAATAGCTAAATGCAAGGATCTGTGTAGGGTTGAATAGTGACTCTTTTTAACAACATTGTATCCTTTTTTACATATCTTGTGTTTTCAGTATTGTATTTTTATTTTACTAACATTTCTTTCTAAGATTAGAACATATGTAAAGAGATATGGAATGCGAAACATATGAGACTATGCATATTGGGCATTGGTATGGGGATGATTATAGTCTTATAGGAAAGTATTAAGTGAAGTGTATAGAGAACCACCCTAGCATTGCCCAAAAATTAGTTATATAATAGCATTTAAATTAACAAATTAATGTACAATAATTTAAATAGTGCAAAGATAAAATACTTTTATTATGAAACTTCATATATCAATAAAAAATAAATTACAATAGAATTGAGTACTTTAAGTAAAAATGTTCAGAACTACAAAAACTTTATAAAAACTAAAATGAAACCTTATATTTAATATATATAAAAATCTTTTATTTATTTTAAAGCTATACTCTAACTTTTATAATGATTTATATTATGCATATTATTTACATTTGTTTACATAATTATAATGATCTATATTATACATATTGTTTACATTTGTTTATATTTTTTAACCAATTAAAACAAATATCCATTATGCTACTACAGGATTAGTCAACTAATCAAATTGCGAAATTTACAAAAGATGAAACTGTTGGATTCAAGTGGATTCAAAAAATATGTTGTAAAGCAAAGTGAAAGCTTCATGTTTGTTTAACTATTTTCAATATTTATATAAAAGATAAGTCAAGCAAGTCTTCCAAAAAAGTATTGTAAAATTAGCACTTTAATCATACTTTCTCTGACGATCACTTGTATCAAAATTTCAATTAACAAAAAACACAACTTTTGTTAAAGAGATATGGTCTTACAGTGCGGTTTGTTTAAAGATCAACTGCTTTTCTAAAGGACTCCTCTAAAAGAACATTTGGCATGCAAGCCAAGAGTATTATTATACAAGATAACTAGCAGGTGGTACCTTTGTATGAAAAATCTTGGTGAAGTGTAGAAAAACCCAACTTCGTCAACGAAGCTCTAAGGCTGTTACTTCAAAGAAGGACACAGAGAAACAACAAAAGTTCTGAATTTCAACACACTTCCTAGAAATTTTAAAAGTACTTGCAACTGAAAACTCCCTACCATATTCTCGCTACTTTGGATTTTTTTTAGAAATTTTAGCCAAAAAGTGAAAAAACCAGCATACCCTCTTCAAAAGATCGGCAGTATTTACTGTTTCCAAATTAGGATGCATCTATTGAAATGAAACCTGCTATGAGCTGACTTGGATACTGCTTCTTAATTAGGTGATGACAGTTTATAAGATATTGGAAAATCACATATAGAAACTTCTAGATATTAGATGATTTTTTTTCTTTTCTATTTTTCTTATTACATAGTGTTAGAGTAGGATTTTTTTTTCTATACAACTAGTATTCAAAAAGTCAGCACAGATCAGATTCGGATTTGTGCAGATTCAAACCATCAGATTAATTTTGGACCCTGAATCGTGGATTGGGCCCAGATTGAGTGAGATTGGGCCTAATTTTAGATCATCTTTATATAATCATCACATGTGATAAATTCGAATTTGTTACATAATAAATTTGAACTTATCACACCTTATGTCACAATTTATATGATATATTTGAATTTATCATATGACAAATTCGAATTTATCACATAAATTATAACAAATATTGTGACAAATCATGGATCAACCATTGGATTCAATCTGAATTATGAATTCAAATCGGATTCAAATCAATCCCAGATCAACTAAGATTTTTAATCTGTTTTCGAACACTATATATAATCTATATAATTTATGTAGCCTTGTACAGGCAAAAATAGTTCTGTCATGGTCACCTTCCTTGTGAGTTTTCTCTTCTTTTCTCTTTTTTATATTTTGTTTATATTTTGTATTCATTTAGTTTAGTTTTCTTCCCCTTTTTTTGTTGTTTCTTTTTATTTCTTAAACTTCTCATTGTTCTTTGGTGAATTCTTCTATCTAGAAGGCTAGGAGAGGAAGGTTGGGAAAGAAGGTGGTTATGATGAGCTGATGAACCAGGCCAGTGATCTTGCTACAGTTAGTTTGAACCTAATTGATGAGATTAAAATCATCTTTGGCAAATCACACATAGATGCTAGCGGTATTTAGATATCTAAAAGTAACTGAGTGAGTTATCATCTAGATTATATGTCTAAAGCAGTGCTGGGAAATTGGACAGTTTTGGTTTTGGACACCTTGTCCAAAACCTTGCCCAAAACCAAAACTAAATTTAATTAGTTTTGGACAAAATTATATATATAGGAAATTGATAATAATACCCACCTAACCAAATTTGATTAATTTTTTTTTTTGAATTCTACAGCTTTCTATAATTAAAATAAAAAAAAGTTGATCAAATTTGGTCAAGTAGTTGCTAAGATACTTTGATCAAAGTTTTATAAAATTTTAAACATCTCAAATATATGCTGTAGCAAAAATTGTTTTCAAACTTTGATCAAAAATATCTTGGCACTCATCTGACCTAATTTGATTAACTTTTTTTTATTTAATTATAGAAAGCCTTAGAATTCAAGAAAAAAAAGTTGATCAAATTTAGTCAGGTAGATGCGTAAAATTCTAAATATTTATCAAATATAAGCTATGACAAAAATTGGTTACAAATTTTGATCGAAAATATCTTGGCATTCATTTGACCAAACTTGATTAACTTT
This sequence comes from Dentiscutata erythropus, assembly GCA_910591965.1. NCBI lineage: Eukaryota > Fungi > Glomeromycota > Glomeromycetes > Diversisporales > Gigasporaceae > Dentiscutata > Dentiscutata erythropus. The sequence continues at coordinate 1,453 of CAJVPY010006075.1, read as the reverse complement.
TTTTTGGTTTAATTATAAAAAGCTGTAGAATTAAAAAAAAAAGTTGATTGAATTTGGTCAGATGAGTGTTAAGATATCTTTGATCAAAGAGTTTGTAAAATTCTAAACGTCTATCAAATATAAGCTGCGGCAAAAGTTGTTTACAAACTTTGATCGAAATTATCTTAGCATCCACCTAACCAAATTTGATTATCTTTTTTTTTATTTTAATTATAGAAAGTTGCAGAATTCAAAGAAAAAAAGTTGGTTGAATTTGGTTAAATAGGTGTCTAAATATCTTTGATTAAAAATTTTTGTAAAATTCTAAACATCTATCAAAAATATAAGTTGTAGCAAAAGTTGTTTACAAACTTTGATCGAGATTATCTTGGCACTTATCTGACCAAATTTGATTAATTTTTTTTTTTTAAGTTCTGTAGCTTTCTATAATTAAAATAAAAAAAGTTGAGCGAATTTGAGCAGGTAGATGCTGAGTTATCTCAGATCAAAGATTTTGGTTTATAAAATTCTAAATGTTATTAAATATAAGCTATGGCAAAAATTGTTTACAAACTTTAATTGAAGATATTACAGTACCCACCTGATCAAATTCAATTAACTTTCTTTTATTTTAATTATTGAAAGCTGTATAATTCAAAAAAAAAGTAAATCAAAAATTGGTTAAGTGGATATTGAGATATCTTCGATCAAAGTTAAAAAATATTTAAAAAATATTTTAAATAGTTTTGGACAGTTTTGAACAATTTTGAACAATTTTGGACAGTTTTGGACAGTTTTGAACATGTCCAAAACTGTCCAATTAAAAAATTTAATTAGACATATCCAATTCCCAGCACTGGTCTAAAGTACAATATAATTAGTTTTTTTTCAAAAAGCTTTATGTCATCAATAAAGCAGCGATAATGACATGATTGTCAAATTTTTTTAAAAAAAAAAAAAAACTATTATAAAATAATATAAAAAAATTTTATCAATTGTATAACAATTTTGTAATATTTCAACATTTCCTCTGTTCATTAATTCAGAATGAACACTAATTCAAAATTTCAAAATAATGTCTATAAGTATTAATTTATTTATAAGTTAATAAAAGAATTCTTTTATAAGACTTATTTGAGTTCTGCTAAGATGGTTATTGAGATTATCATATTTCTATCACAAGTTAATATAAAAAAATTCTATTATAGAACTTATATACTAGTATTCAGAACTGGGTTAATCTGATGATCCAGTAAATAGAACTATTGAAAACAATTACCGTACGCCACTGACTATTGTACCCGGGGTACTATTCTTTCAACCACTAATTTTATTGAATAGTACCCGCCTAGGTACTAATTACGGGGCGGGTATAAATACAGGGGGTACTTTGTAGCGGGGGTACATTAATTAGTTAATATATCGATATGGTTAGATATTACTGTACTGATACCAGCGTGACATGCAAAGTTTA
>CAJVPY010006074.1:0-10850 GCA_910591965.1 Dentiscutata erythropus | reverse complement strand
AATTAAATTTTTATATAGCTTTTTATAAATAAAAATATCAAAAAAATTACTCAAAAAAAATATGAGAAAGGCCTCACTTTAAAAAAAAAAAAATTAATAAAATTATAGAAAATATTAAAATCTACAAAATTGTACTAATTATATCTACTTAATATTCTAAGTAAAACTTGTTATATCAATATATTTGAATTTTATAATTTTAAATTTTAAGAAAAATATGCTTAATTTTTTTGAATTTTTAATTAAATACATTATATCAATATATTTGTATTTTATAATTTTAAATTATAAGAAAAATATGCTTAATTTTTTTAGATTTTTATTTAAATTTTAAAACTAAGTATCTTTTTTTAATCTTTAAAATTATAAGATAAATATATGTAAATATAATATATTAATATATGAAAAAGTTTACTTAAAACATGAAGATTGGTTTAATTAATACAAATTTATAGATTTTATAATTTTATTAATAAAATTATAGAAAATAATATGATTTTTAAATTTATCAACTCTTTCCATCAATCACCAAAACAAATTTGAAGCTAAAGAAAGACCAACACTTAGTTATTATTTTATTAAAACAACAATAGAACTAGTTTTAAGCTAAAAAATAGAATATAGGAAAACAACCTAAGTTTCTTAAAACAACTTTGCTTACTATGTTTTCAAAAGTTCACTTCTTGGAAAATTTTATATTTCTGACAAAAATTTTAAAAAGTTTTTTAAAAATTTGGAGACTTACTGTTGACTCTATATTGCAGATTACAATTTAACAAAATAAACAAATATATCTATTTTAGATAAACAAACAAACAAATTAGAATTTGCAGATAATCAACCAACATAACAAACAAACACATATATTTACAAACCAACAAACAATACATATAAAATGTCTAATTTTATTATTATAAAAATTTTTTTAATAAGTCTGAAACTGAAAGAACAGCAATACAAGAAAAACAATATAAATTTATATGAGAACAAGATAGAAAAGTTGCAAAATATCTTGGTATTAGTGAAACCTATCTTATCACAATTATATACAACATCCTGCAATACTTCAACTATGCTCAACACAAGTTAACAAGAAACCAAATTCTGAAGAAGAAAATATTCTACTAGAATATCCAATTATCAATACAATGCAAGTAGATAATACAAATAAAAATCATCTCTAGGAAAGTAGCACTAAAATAAAAGTTGAATCTTCTCTTATAGAAAATCTAATTATACACCCAACTGAACTTCCCAAAACAATTAATATTAACACAGAATTAGAGAGAAAAAACAAAATATTGCTTAATAGAAGTGAAGTCAAAACTGAACTATTTTCTATGGAAAATGCTCTAATAACACTATTTATTGAAATCAGGAGTACTATTAACAATATAGAAATAGAATTACAAGACAACCCCAATTGAGAAATTTTAAATAATAAGAAGTAATGACATATACTCCTAAAGATTATATAGAAATAATCAAAGACATATTAGTAAAAAAGGAGTGTAGTATACTGGACTATAGCTTTAAGAACCTTATTAAAGATAAACTGCTAGCAGATACAAAGCTATCAAAGCAAACAAGCTGCAAGAAAACTAAACAATATGAAGATATCTACAATTCAGTTTGAGCTCTGAAAATAAAATTATGCACCAAAAGCCTTTGTCATCTACTTTTTTTTATAATTTGGAATCTTTCAAAAAATATAAAAATATCTATAATCAAGTTATATCTGAATATCTATGGTATGGCAACAGTTATTGCATAGTAACAAAATTTTAGAATGAAAGTAGCATATATCAAGATTCTTTCAAACTCAAAACAAAGAGAAAAATCTCTAAAATAAAGCTGGTCAATTTACCTAGAACAAGACAAAACATTCCAAATAACACTGGACAAGTTTAATATTACTAAAATAGAAACAAAAAACAATTACAAAAGTGTTATCCCAAACATACTAATATCAGCATATAATAGCCTTCTCTTAAGCTAACTTAAAAAAAGTACAAAATTCAAGCAGTATAAATACTTTACAACTGAAATAGAAATCAAAGAAAGAGAGCTTATTTGTATTTAAAATCTAAGAAGAATTGCTTACTATCTCAAAGCTTCAAACTATATTATTTTAATTCCAAACTCAAACAGCACCTAATTACAGAAAATCCAAATAAGAAAAATTTTATGATAGCATGTTTTATTATAAGAAGGAAGATAGAAGCCAAAATAAAAAAAAGAGCAAGAAATGAAACAAAACCACTTAAAAAAAGAATCTAGCCAAGTACACATTTACTAAACAGATAAGTAAGACTAGAGGATCTACATTTACTTATATTAATAACTTGGAAAGTGGTGGAATTAATAGTATTTGTGAATTTTAAGCAATAATAAAAAACCTCTTAGAAGTATAAAAACATATTTGCAACTAGTTCGAATAAAATAGAAATAATCAGGAAAAGAGAAAATCAAAATAAACAAAAAACTAAGAGGCTTTATAATGAAAACTACTTCAAAAAAACTAGATTACATAGTGTAGACTACAATAAGTCAAGAGAGAATCTCACAGTTAAGTGCAAAAAACAAAATAATATATTGGAGCAAATCTTGATAGATTACAAAAAATAGAAGAAAAGCAGAGGCCCAGCCCCCAATTTCTTCTAAGGGTATCACAGTTGTATTAACAGAAACAAACAAGCAAAGTAGCTTGTTAGGGCAAACACCACTTAAGATAACTAATAATGCCTTAGTATCTGTTTTAGAATTAGAATCAGTACTAGAAAATATAGAACAAAACAATAGAATAGAAAAAAGATTTGCATAAATAAAATAGGCTTCTATAATATTAATGGTCTAAAAGGAAGCAAGACAAAACTGCAAAAGCTCATAGATATTGGTATTGAAGAAAATTTGAATATTATAGGAATAACTATAGATGCTAGTGAGATTAATTTTACCAATTTCACCAATAGTGGTAAAATTATTTTACCACATTTCACTATATTTTACCAGCATCTATAGGAATAACAGAAACAAATATAAATGCAAGAGAAGCTTTTTTTTTGAAGTTAACTGGCAATACTATAGAGCCTTCTAAACAAAAGATAATATAGAAAAAAGAAAAGGTTTGGAAGTAGGGTTACTAGTAAGAAAAAAGTAACAAACTCACCTTACTAAGATAATAGTAAAAGATACTTATATACTAAAAGCAGTATTTAGATTTAAAAAAACAACACTAGTAATATAGATAGTTTATTTTTCACAAAATAATAAGAATACAAAGAAAAAAATATAGCAATACCTAATAGAAGATGTTACCAAAAGTAAATTAAATATGAAAATAGTTATAGGAGGTGACTTCAATACAGAATTAGACATTGGAGCAGGTACTACTATAAATGATAAAATAGGAGAAGTTATACAAGAAAACAAATAGTGCAAACTTCCTATTATAAGTTGGTTACAAAAAGTAGGCTTTGAAGAAGCATATTTACTTATTAATTCACAGATCTTTAAGGCAACATGGGCCAACTTCAAATCCTGCTTAAAAATAGACTATATTTGGTTAGACTCAAAATTAAAAGAACTCGTGATAGATAGTGATATTGAATCTATGGATTTCATCACGGGTAGTGATCATAACATGATAAAGACAAAACTACTGCTAAGCTCAATACAACCACCAAGCCAAATTTGATAAACTATTTTCTTATTTGAATTCTAAGAATCTGTAGAATTTAAATAAAAAAATATCATTGAATTTGACCTGGTAATTGTTGAAATATCTTCGCTCAAAGTTTAAAAAACTTTGATGTATTGAATAGAAAATATTTATGACATTTAGTCAGTTATGTATAATGATCATCATATAACTGCTAATTTTTTATGGCACTACTATGTTACTAGAGCGTGATTATAGAGAAGTCTAACTGTATATATTAATTAATATTCTAATACCCTTTAAACAATCAGAATTTGCTACTAAACAAATTTAAATAAAATCAATTACCCGAAAGTTTCAAATAATAACTATCTTCTAATAAATAACTAGATAATCTTAAGGCAATACTATCAAAACAATATATGTTATTTATTGATTTAAAAATAGCACATATAGATTTCTAATTGATATGAATCAATAAACGACTCACAACATATTTACATTTTAACTTCATTATTTTATGTCGATAATGTATTTATCGGATATATGTCTAAATAAAGTGATAACGATAAATAATTTTACGATATTTAATAACAACAAGCCCCATTAAAATCGATAACAACAAGCCCCATTAAAGCCAAACAACAAGCCCCATTAAAGCCAATAACAACAAGCCCCATTAAAGCCAATAACAGCAACAAGCCCATTTCGTGCACATCCAAATCATAATACAGTAATACATGAATTGGCGGGATTCGTTTCAAATCTAGAAAATCAGAATCCCGACAAAGTCAGTTAGTGTTAGCCAGTTTTTTAGGGATATTTACCCTAACAGGATTCTGATTGTCAGAATTTTGACCCGAAACCGAGTTGACAGGTAGAGCCACGAATAACAGTTAAAAACGAGATATAACTTGGCACATAGTAAATAATATATCGAATTTAAATCGATGGCCAGTAGCAGTGTTGTCATGGTACAGGGACACGGGACAACGGACAGTCCGGGACGGGACATCCCGGACATGTCCGCCATAATGTTAACGTTCCGGACAATTAAAAATTACAATAAGAGTGTCCTTTTTAGCCAATGGGATGCTTGATAAACTTTGTGATATAGGACACCATCACGGACGTAGGACATCATCCGGGACTGTCCGCGTCCCTGAAATTTTCACGGGACAACGTCCGTACACAACACTGGTCAGTAGTGTTGGCCACCGCGCGGGATATATGAGTGTCGTCAAAAGAAACCCCGACAATTTAAATATGGTCTATATTTAAATTGTCGGGTTTTCTTTTGACGACACTCATATTATATAGTTTGGGCAGTGTTACCTGGTTCCGAAATATTCCAAAATATAAAAAAGACAATCCCGCAAATCACGCGCGGGATTTTAAATATATGATATCATCATGAATAATATTATAGAACATGCATAAAGTCCAGAAGTCGATGTACAAAAAGAGAGTTCATATATAGAAATCATAAGATGAAGTCGTGAGAAATGAACAACCAATCAAATGCTCAGAATCACACTCATTATTTATCATTGTATTCCGTCCTTGATATAAGATTTATTTTCTAAATACAGTATCTTACAAAAATAACAACTAAAATGATACAAGTAATAATAAAATAGATATTAAATAAATTTTATATGTGTAAAATATTGATGTTAAAGGGCTCTATATTATTTAAATAAAATGCACGACGATAAAAATTTAATTTTTTTTACTGCATAAAATTGAGATATAATAAATAAGTAAATGCAGAATTAAATATTAGTAAAAAATGTAAGAAAATGCAACCTAAAAAATATATTTACCTCGAGCATGGAATTTAAAGCGACACTTTCTGTTAATTTATAATAATCGAGCATAGAATTTAAAGCGACACTTTCAGTTAATTTATAATAACAACTTTTACACCGTTTAGATTCTTCGTCCCAGATCCTTACAATTGAATCTACAATCTGATTTGGTAATTTGATCTTATCCACATTTATTGATTCTAAATTCGAAATATGATCATTAATAATAATAATTTGTGTGTTCCAAAATTCGTCTAAAATAATAATATTATCTTTAATTCCTGGAAATCTATCCTTAATATGTCGTATAAAATCCGATTCTTGGTAATTATCTTGTTGAATTATCCAATCCATCATTCCTTTTATTATGAAAATAATTATAGCTAAGCAACCGACTAGTAACAAATTGTTAAAAGAATAATAGACTGTATTATTCGAAGGTTTAATAATTTGCCATCGTTCACAAAGTGAATATGTGGAATTTACGTCATCTATATCAAAAAATTTAGAACAGTACGTATTATTTTTGAATAAGCTAAAAATTTTATTTAATAAAGTTTTTTAAGCTTACCTATTCTATTCTTTAATAAGCATTCACAAATTTCATAAAATTTCATAGTATTTTGTAAAATATGTTCATTCTTTTTTTCACAATATGATTCATCTGCTGAGCTTACATAATTGAAAAACGATCGAATATAATTGAAAAAAAATTGATTAAAAGAAGGAGTTTGCATGTTCTTTCCAGACAAGCATTCATAACTATCTTTCGGATCAGGATTATTCTCTAAGAAATATCCACAAAATTTATAACCGTCATTTGCAGTGAAATTATAATGTGTGTCTTTTATATCACTTGAAGTATGATTACTACATTTGTCTCTATAACAATTAATATCTTTGCAAAAGTCAATATATGATGAGATATTGTAATTTTTAAGATCGAAAATTTTACTGTAATGTGAAGTACTAAAATATTCTGGCAATAAATAAAAATTGTAGATTATAGTTATGACTAAGAAGAAAACTAGTAAGCAGTAAATTAACATATTCGTGATTGATGGTCTTTTAACATTATTTAATCCATTATAAAAAGAAATATAATCATTCATTAATTCTTTTGATCTACCCTTTTGAATTTTAGCCGTTTTCAATAATAATTCTAAAGTTTGTTTAATTACATTAATTTTCACATTTTCCCTTGAGAGTAATTGCAAATATTTTACGACATCGGATAAATATTCAGACATTCTTAAGGATTCCATAGCTCTTCTTTCAGTTAATTTATTGAATTTACTACTTTGTTCATCTATTTTATTCAATTCATTATTTGTGATTCTAATTTGTAATTCTCTACATTTTCGAAAATTAACTAGAATCGCTTCTGTAATTTCTTGAAGAATCAAGACGTCTGGAAAGGCCGGATTTTGCCATAATTGCATATTAATCATGATAAAATGTATAAATTCTGATAAGATGAATTAAAGTATTCTAACGAAGCGATGGAAATTAGCATTTTTAAAATAAATTGATAACTATCCGGGGGATTACATCAAAGCGATTTGGCATAAATGAGTACTACCCATTTTTTTTGAGGCTCAAACCCATTGAAAAAGGGTTGTATATTAGATGTCGTAAATTTATTAATCTTTTTAATTGATCTTTTTTTTCGATTCAATGAATAAAATGGTATACAATAGAAATAGTTTGCTTTGTTCTTTTGATTCTCTAAAGCTTGATACGGTAAGATAACGGATAATGTTTTCCGTATCTACTGTATATTTTAAAGTTGGTTCAAAATGACAAATTTTTATATTTGATTATATAATTAATAATAAACTTTATAGTTTTAAAACCGGTTATTTTATTACAATAAATGCAAGGTTATCAAGCAAATTTTATAGTCCTTGTTCATTGCGAACGGATTTGTTCAAATACTCCAAATTTAATTATAAAAGATAGATTAATTCTATATCAGAAGTTATATATTTTATATGGGAACACTACTGTAAAATTAGCCAATACACTTTTATCATTATTCGGAAAAATTAGTCTAATAATGATTTTACAAAAATGGACACAATGAAGTTTATTTATGCATCTATTGATTTAATTTACATATTAAGAACCCACTGTAAATAAGATAAAGTCTGATTGCCAAAATTCAATAACGTAAAGCGTGAGAAATCAATATGTATGAATGCGTGAATACGACAGAATATATTCATTTTATGATTAGTCTCATCATAAATTTTTCTAGTGCGCATTCAGTTAAAGAATGTACAAACTCCGTTTACGGACATAGATCCAAAAAACTAGTGACTAAAATGTTTTTGGGGTCTAAATACTATTCCCCAAAAGCATGGGAAGAAAAAAGATTTATACGTACGTACGTACGTACGTATACGTATGTATGAGTACGTATGACTTAAACACATACATATTACATATTATCAGTCAAAAAAAAAAAAATTAGAGTTGCTTAGTACGCCAAGTCGCTTAACGTTTAATATAAAGTGCTATATACTACACTATATATTTATACATTTATTTTCTCACCAACAAAGATTAACGTCTTCAAAAATTTTTAACGATCAAATGAAAAAAAGGATGACTGATAATGATGATAAAGATGTTAATAAAGACATTATTAATATGTCACCGAGTTTGAAAATAATTGCCACGGCTGTAGAAACAGGATTTGAATGCTTTTTCGATAATAATCAATCTGAAGTTAAAGACTTATTTGTCAAACGTAAAATTGAAGATATTTCTGAGCAAGGAATGGCATTTTATGACTCTTGTGTAAAATCAATTTCATATAACGAACGACTTGGTAAATATGCTGATGTTTTAACGAATTTAAAAAAATTTCTTGATGGTAAGTAAAAATTACAGCATGCTGAAATTTTTATTATTTACAATTATTATTATCAAAAAAATTTAATTATAATTCATATTATTAGATCATAATTTTGATAAAGAAAATATATTAAGCATTATCAAAAATCTTGAAGCTGAATGCAATATCATTATGAATCAAATTGAAGATTTAACAGCGGATTACGAAAATATAAAAATTAAATTGATAAATATTAAAATTGACTTGAGAAATCATAGAATTACTCGTGCTGAATCAATTACGACCAAAAAAAATGAGGTTTTATACTGTAAAAACAAGGCTAATTTCTTTAATATTATTTTGAAAACAAGTTCAGCTATATCAGCAACCAAATTAATGGTTGCAATATTTATAATTCTGATGATAGGAATTGTGTTATTACATTTCATTTCTGAATCCTATTCGAGTAAAGCAAAAAAATTAGAAAAGGAATTAGAGGATGTAAAAAGTCTTGATGATCATAGTAAAGAAGTTGAAAAAATTGAAAAACAGTTAGAATTTATAGTCAATCAACTAGGAAAATTTCCATCTTACTGGAATTCTCATAAGGTTCATTTAGAAACCGTCATTTTAAAGCTCCCAGATAAAGATTCCTGCGAAATTTTATCGTTTATAGGAGAATCGATTAACGACAGGTGGAAAGATGTGAAACATGAATGTAATGAATATAATAGAATAGTAAGTGGTATGATTAATAAATGGGATGAAAGATTTATTTCTTCAAGGTATGTTTAACTCATATTTATTATTTAATAATTTCCATCTTTAAATATTAATTAATATTAATTAATTATACTTAATTTGCTATTTACATAGTTCCGCTTAATTGATAGCAATATATTAAACCATGTAAATTTCTACAATAATTATAAAATTTTTCTACAGTAGTTATAAAAATCTTTCAACCGTATTTTGTCGCATACTTAGTGCATGCTAATTAAGCTACATTTTGTGGAAGAAATTTATTGTACATTTTGATTTACTTATTACGAGTTTTCTTTTTATTTATATGATCCATTTATTTGTATTACCGTTGACACTGAATATAATATCTAGATCTCGTTTAAGAGCTTTTATTTTTTATATAATAAAGGAGATAGATTATTTGAAAGATAATAAATTAACATAACTATTTTTCGTTTATGATTCAAGAATTAAGCATAATAACAATCGGATCTTAACCATATAATAGTACGTTAAATTTTTGAATAAAGAGGCAATTATTCGTAATCGTAAAAACCTGAATAAATAACTCATATTGAAGGTCTGTAATTTTGACCAATCATATTCCTTATACTATCTAGCATTAAATATCACGTTTTTACCCAAAAAATCACATGCTGTGCTTGCGTTGTTGTGCTGGTAATGTGGATCCTGAAGGCCCACAAAAATAAGAATTTAGAGGATTCAAGATTTTTGCAAAGTCAAAAAAAAATAATATTTGGAAAGCCCTCAAATAAATGATTCAATTGCTTATACACTAAATACTCAAATTAAAAATTTACATATGATCTGCCCCAAAAGTGAACTTACCAGAAATTTCAGGCAAATTTGTCTGTAAGATGGTGTGAGGGTCAAACTTCATAGAAAGAAGTTCGTCTGATTGGCAAATAATTTCCAATTATTTATACAATTTAAAGTAATTTTTATATTAGGGGGTTTCAGAGTTAACTTATTTTGAAAATAAGTGGGAGTTTGAAAAGTTCAATTTTTGGATTGAAATTTCGAAATCAGAAAATGAAAAAGGAGTTGTCCGAAGATAAAATACAAACTTTTTTTAATGATATATATTATATCTTACGATATAAATAGGCTTACAAATAAAAATAAGTAGGATTTATAGATCTCTGATTACAAAATTAATACGTCGCTAATTTAATTCGAAATCAGAAACATGAACCTTAAGTCTGAAACCCCAATTAGATAAAATAATAGTAACTTTTTTTATGTTTTGTTTTTGTGTTCGTTATCATTTTTTTTTCTCTTAAATACCTCAAATTTTTGAATTTGCAACAATTTTTTTTTCTTTCATTAAAGGCCTCAAATTTTGAAATTATTTTCACATAAAAATCAGAAATGGAATTCGTAACAATTAAAGTAAGAGTCTTTGTTTTGTTATATGAAGTTAGGTACCATGAAAAAAACAGAAATGATTTACATACGTTACTTACGATATTATGGTCTATAGTCTTAAAGTTTAAGTAGTCTAAAATTTGAGACTGGCTTGGAATAGACCAGTTTTAGCCAAGTATAACAGAATGCGGTCATACAATTTTGGGCAAAATCCATACATGACGTCATGTATTGAATATGTTCAATTTAAAAATTTTATTATACAGTATTACGATTAAATCTATCATTTATAGTTATTAAATTGCAGAATGGACAACACTCATATGCCCTATGAGAAAAGTGGTCCGGGTTGTGGCTCGGGTTGGTTTCGGGAATGCACGAAATGGTACGGATGTGTGGCACG
>CAJVPY010006073.1:0-10850 GCA_910591965.1 Dentiscutata erythropus | reverse complement strand
CTAATCTAAATAATACATAAAATTTTTTTACTATACATAATGGTGAACGTATTCTCTGGAACTGTTTGCTAAAACTCGAAATTTTTTAATGCCAATTAATTTCCAGATATAGTAGTGTATAATTATAAAGGACAATGCAGTTTTAATCTAAAAAGGAAAGCAATCAAATTAATATCAAAGCCTTACCAAAAAGAGAACAATTGACAATGTACTTAGCTTAAGAAAAGTGCTCTAAAATTCAGCCAATGATAAATCGTATGATTTTGACTGATGAAAATGATCAAGAACATCTACAAATCTACAATTAATATTAGAATAAAGAAGATGGTATATTCAAGCGATGCATAAATTAGGGAATAAAGAGCAAAAAGCCTATTGCTATAGTTGCTTGAAGCTTTGTATATTGTGCAGGAAATATTGACGCCTTAGATTAGATCTTAAATGGTCAAAGTTTTTTTGTGTAATCAAAATTTTTATTTAAGAAACTTATTCTCACCTCAGAAATTTAACTCTTGCATTAGCATTTGAGTTAAATAATTTCTTGCTAACTCGTTTATAAATTAATAAAATATAAAAAATAAAAAACACATTAATAGCCCACTTGATAAATTTTTTGATCAAATTAACCTATGGATAGCAATATTGAATATACTCATGATAATGTAGTTCAAGAAATTGATGAAGAAAATACTCAACTTACGAATGAACCAGCCGCAAAAAAATTAAAGTAAACATTTCGAAGTCAGATTGTTCTCCAGGCAAGAAAAGCTATGTTTGGCTTTATTTTAAAGTTGAAGAGGGGCGTGATGTTTGCAAGATAATCAAATTTGAGAAGGGTGATGAAGTTGAATGTGGAAAAGATTATAAACACGATGGTTCAACAGGAAATATGAAGAATCATCTTTTAGTAGATCATGGAATCTTACTACCAAATGCTGAATCTCAAGTAAAACCAGGTGAAAAACACCAAATGTGTATTGACGAAATAGTTAAAAAACCACATCGTGCAACTAAACAAGCAGAATTAAAAAGACTTACTACTGAATGGCTAGTTACCGATTCTTTGCCATTTAATGTTGTCTGTGAAAAGGGATACAGAAAAATGATTAATTGTGTTAATTCAGCTTTTGTACTGCCTAGTTATAAAAGCATTAAAATAGATCTTATCAAAAGAGAGTGTTAGATCTTAAGGAATTAATTTCTACCACATGTGAAACAGCTTCTATTACAACAGATTTATAGACGTTCTGTAATAATGATGGATATATTGGCGTGACACTTCATTGGTTAACTCCAAACTTTGAGGTGCGTGATATGGTACTAGCCATTGAGCATTTTGACTATCCACATACAGATAAATGAATAAGAGACTATTTAGATGAAAAAATAAAAGATTATGAATTATCCAATAAAGTTTTTTGTGTAGTAACAGATAATGGTGCAAACATGAAAAAGGCTATTAGATTACTGGGTGATGTAGAACGTCTCTTTTGTTCTGCTCATACTCTTCAACTCACAGTAAATAAAGCTTTAAAAACAATCAAACCATATATTAAGCGGGTTCGCAAGCTTATCATGTTTTTCCGATCTTCAAAACAATGTCAATGCCTTGATCAAGCACAAATCGAATGTAATATGAGTAGCAAGCCTATTCAATTATTCGATTCTGAAGATTCATCTGAAATTTTACCTGAAACAGAAATGGAAGATGATGATTCAGAAATACTTGAAGAAAAAGAATTAAAAATTTTACACACTATTACGGATTCAAAAACTCGGTAGAATTCTACTTACCACTCATGGAAACGGCTCCTAGCTTTGCGTAGAGCGATCGTGTAGCTTTCTGGAACATTATATATGAAAGATGAGGATGGTGCTAAAGAAGATTCTCGTAAATTAAAACATCTTGTACTTGACGAAATTATTAGAGGAAATAGTACAAACGTTTAAGCTATTTGATGAATTAACAACTTACTTTAGTAGAATTAAATATACCACTCTTTCGGCTATTAATACAAGTATCGAAGCGTTAAAGCTTGAGTTTTTTGGTGGTACTATGCTAGAAGATATTGAAGAAATTATTAATGATAATTGTATATATAAAAATAAAATAAAATAAAAAAAACATTATTTTTATTTATCTTTTTTTAAATTTTAGATGAAATAGATGAACCCTTATCTGATGATAATAATGATGTCGATGAAATCTCTGACAATGATATACTACAACAATCGAATATCCAAGAGCAACTCTCAAATCAACGAATACTCTCAAATCTCAAAAAAGTACTTTATAATTCTCTTTGCCGTTATTGGGATGATCCAGAAGATATTGGGCTAATTGCAACTTTATTGGATCCGCGATTAAAAACAATAAGTACATGGTCAAATATAACATGAAATGATACAATTGAGAAATTACGTACTAAATTTGAAACCTGGCAAAATATATCCATGGCCGATGAATTAGTCAAACATATCAAACCAACATGCTCATCATCAACTCCTTCCTTTATGGAAAAGATTTTTAGTCAAAATCAAGGTCAAGGTCAAATTAATCATAAAATTCAAATTGACAATTACCTAAATACATCAATTACACCAATTCAACCTCAAAGCATTAATGTCTATGAATGGTGGCGTACAAAATGGCATTCCTTCCCTATTTTAAGTAGAATAGCATGTAAGTATTTGTCTGTCCCCACCACCTCTGTTCCAAGTGAACGTCTTTTTTCTGATGCGGAAATCAGATTACCTCTAAAAGGACCCTGAAATAGTTAGTAAACTACTATTTGTTAAACAAAATAGTGTTTACTGCAAAAAGATTTGGGGTTAACATATGTATTAGAACTATAAATAAAAAAATATTAAAAAAAATAAAAGATCATGATTTAATAAACAAATTGGGTTACTTAAAATAAAGCTTTCACGTATAAAACCAGCATTTAATAAATTTGCTTCATTTTGTCAATTTCGTTCGATTTAAAATTCAGAAATTCGATCTTAAAGCATCTTAGTAAATTTTTTTTTATAGCTTTTATAGCTGACCCGGGTCAAACGGGTAACCCGTTCACCCGGGTAAACCCGTCGATCAACCCGGGTGACCCGGGTTGCATTTTTTTGAACGGGTTATAATACTAATTAAAAGTTTGTGTTTTTAGGTTTGTTTGTTAATGAATTGAATGCTTGTTTAATTTTTTTTGAGAAAATTTAGATGACTGTCATGTCGTCTACTCATCTCGCAATTAGAAGTGATCTCGCTTCAAATAGGTGTCCCTTAAAAGTTTCTCTTGTGGGCGTTGCTCAAGGTTCACCAAAGGAGATTAATAGTGAAAATGCAGTAGTTAATGTATTGGTTAATGATTACGCTGGTCAGGTTTATAGTTTCATGATCAAAATTATTTTTTCATATTGTAATTCTCGTTTTAAATTTTTAATGAATTCTTCTCGGTTGAATGAGTCAATTCTTTTTGTAGTGGGGCAAATAGAAATTATTGATAAGGATTTATATGTGTATGCTGCTGATATTTCCTTTGTTGATATTAGTCCTGCAGCTAAGAAGAAGGTTTTTGCTTTTGAAAGTTTACCAGCAGTGTATAGGTCGGTTAGTTCTCGACTTTTAACTGTACATCAGAGTATTAATGAAAAGTCGTTTAATACTTCTGAGATAAAAAATATTGATCTCAGTAAAGAAAAAAGTAAGTGTGAAGATAGTTCGACATCTGAAGATTTTCATGTAATGAAGCGTACAAGATTAGAAGATGAAAATGTTGATTATTCTGGATATGTTGAATTTGTTAATAATATAAAAATGATGTATAATTATGGGTATTGAATATAAAGGTAATATTTTTTATGTTAGTAGGAGTTCTGGATGCAGTTCTGAAGGTTCCTTTAAGGGTAAAGATAAGGCGTTTCAGTCTGTAGTTCACAATACTAGACAACGTTCTAAATTGTCTAAAAATAGTAATAGTAATGACGAAAAGGTTTAGAATTGTGGGTTTTGTTTTATTAACGGATATATTTTTGATTTTTTGATTTTTATATTTTTAAATATGTTGCAGTAGTTTATACTTTTACGTTTAAAGCATTATTTGTAGTATTTTTTAGTTATTTTATTTTTTTTTTTAATCTTTTGAATTGTAAATAAATTGCTATTGTTGTAAAATGAATTCGTTTTAATTTGTTCTTTAATTTAGTTTTGGTGAAAGCTTTTGATTATTTTGTATTGTAAAAATTGTTGGCATTGTTATTAATAGAGTTGGTGTTGTAGAGTATTTGGAGAAGTTAATGTATATAATTATGTAGGTACGGTGAAGTTAGTATTGTTAAATTTACTTTATATAAGAGAGTCTGCATCTGTAATATATTATATTTTGCGAGTAATTTTTAAGTAGTTTTTATAGTTAGGTTTAGTTTTGTTTATAATGTTAATGGTAGTTTATTATTATTAATTAATAGTTAGAAATATTATATTATTTAACTAAATCGAAAGGTTTTAATTTAGGTAGTGAATAATTTTTGAATTCAAAAGTGAGGTTAATTTTAAAAGTATAGAGTATTATATTTGTAATTTATAATGTTTTTGGTAGTGGTGAAATAAGAGTTAGATAGTGAATGATTATTAAATATGAGTGTAATTGATTTAAAGTTGAGATAATTATAATATATAATGTATTTACTGGTAGTAAAATATGGGATAATTATGTGAAGTTATTAGGATTTTGTGGTGTAATTTAGTGTGTATTGTTTTGGATTTTATATCTGGATGTTTTAATTAGAATTCGTATTTTATACTGTAGGAATATATTTATATCATTAGTTATTTGTAAGCTAGAATAGCAAGTATTTATATTAATGTGTTTGTGTGAGAAAGTTAAAGAAGTTGTTTTTTATTTATTTCAGAGATATTGTGTAAAGTTTAGTATCAAATAGGAGACCATCTTTCTAATTGTTTAGTTTTTTCGAAACATCTTTCAAGGCGGGTAATTTCTTCCTTAAGATCTGGGTCTATAGTTGTATTGAGTTTTGATTGCTTAAAAGGTCGAAGCATCATCATATCTTGTAGTCTTTTGACACGAGATAACATAATATAAACACCCGATTTTATGTTACCATCGTTCAGGTCAATAATTGCTTTTTCTAATGTAGCACCTTGACATTTGAATTCGGTGAATGCGAAAGCCGGGGTTATAGGTAATTGAGTTCTTTGAAATTCTTTCGTTACGTTTATGCCGTCCTCTATCTTATACATATACTTACATTTTTGTTTAATAGGATATATTGAAACATAATTTATCAGAAGATTATCATATCTTCCTGGTGTACGATTCAGTAATTCGATTATAATATATTTCGGTGGTTTGTTAATAATAATACCTTTTCCTTCATTGATGTCTATATTTTCAGTGAATGTTGTTGTATCATCATATACGATTTCGCGTAGAATTCCTTGTGTACCATTAGCCATACCATCATTTATACAAATGTTAATGGTTAAAGCCAGCTTCATTCCAATTGATAATGGTAATATTCCACATAGTGCATTCGATTTTGTGTCTGAGACCCCAAGAAATTTTCGTTTTATACTATCATAAAGAGGTATATCTTTATAAGTGTCTTTTGCATATATATAATATGTTGGTTGGTTATGACGTTTGGCATGATTTACTATAGTATCAAGATTTATTTGAATCCGCAAATCATTCCTTCGAACTAAAAATGCTGCTGTTTCCCATTCAGTTGAATTTAGTTCATTTTTTGTTATTATGCGATTACAAAGTATATCACATTGTGCTGTTGTAAGTTTGTTATTTCGTAAGTTGTTTAATATCGTAGCATACGTTAAATCATTTATCTGTCGTATTTGTTTTTTAAATTATAGCATTTTTTACTAATAACCATAGTTCTCTTCTGCAATATTAGATGCGGCAAACCCAGTTGATGCACAAATTGCAAGTGAGTTTCTTTGGCCAATTTGGTCAAAATATTCATATATTGTCTTAATAACTTTGGATTTTCCCATACCTCCGGCACCTCTAAGGTGTATTAATAATTGCGTTGGTTTGTCAAGACTATTAGGATAATTGCGTCGGCGATGATTACATACTAATAAAAAATTTTTTTTCTGTTCATCATTAAGGTCTTCAGAAATTTCTTGTAATAGATCTGTGTCATCTATTATTTTTGCTGATAGTAATACTGTTGAATTGTGTTGTTCGGAAGTATTTGTAAATTCTTTCACATTGTTATCTTCATTGTCTTCGTTTGTTTCTATTTTCTTCCGGAATGCTATAATTTCTTGCCATTTCCGTATTAAATTATCATCATTTTCACACGCAGGTCTAAATTGGTTTCTTTCGTTATTATAGTTTGAAATATTTACATTATCCTGCAATGCCTTATCGTTTATACAGAATTTTCCCCTTAGGTGTAAATGCATCATTGCTTCATTAACTAATTTCAAATTTTGAAATCCGGAACGTATTATCATACATGGATCAAAGAAAGTTTCATTTTTAATATTAATGTTATTCTGATTATCCAGTATTTCAATATCATTTATTGAGATATCATATCCTATTACCGATTTCTCTATTCGTTGAAGTTTTAATACATCTAAGTCTTTATTAGCTGTTCAACAGAGTTGTTTGTCCAAAATTGATTCTTCTTTACACCTATGTAAAAGTTCGATATTATTTATAATTGTTTGTATTCGGTCAGATAGTCCTGAATTTTGTAAAAAAGCATTACATGCTTCTTGCCATGAATCATGATTTTCTAATAATTCATTCATAGTGGTCCATGGTTTAAAAAATAATAATATGCAGAGTCCATATCGTTCTGCATTTTCTAAATCATCTTTTCGTGGAATACCTTTTCCACATAGTATAGATACTCGTTCATTTTCACAAGTCTAGTGAATTTTCATGTGTGTAGAATGTTGTGGGTGTTTAATTTTATAGTCATATATTTCATTATATTCTTGTTCTCCACCTAAGAAATAAAATCGGTCTGTTCTTGTTTTTCTTTCTTCTCGATTCGTCTGTCTTTCTAATCTGTCCAATTCCTTATCATTAATTTTTATTTTATATATAGTTGCCGCATAGTCATAAAGACACATATTTTTTAGTTGTTTGCCGTGGTATATATAATCGACTCGTAAATTTACTGCAGTCATTTTCTCACCAGAATTCGTAATCTTAAACATTTCGTCATTTATGTCATAATAATCTTCCGAATTTTGTTCCAATTTAGTATCATTATTATCGTAATTATTATCAGAATCGTTTGTAGTTTCTGATTTATTAAAGTTTTTTTCAACATAAGATTGTTCTGCTAAATATATTTCGAAAGTGTTAAGATAAATCATAACAAATATTCGTCGTATAGTGATCACCTAAATTTAATAGATACACTCCTATTTGAGGTCCTGTTAGTTCCGCTCACCCTGCAATCTTATTAAGACACAACGTAACAAGTTGTTTTGATCTTTCTACAAATTTTCCATTTGCTTCACCTTTCGTTTTCATAAGAAATTTGTTTAGTGTTATTGCACATATTAGGAATGAGCTATGAATACTTGAGTCAGATTTAGTGATTATTGATATTAGTATTGAGGCATTGGAGAGCGATTATTTCAAGTTCAAGATAGATTTTTCTAGGTGCTTCTACCAGTACTCGTGGAAAATCAAAACGGCAGTTAGACATTTTATCATAGTTGTATTTTTTACATGATCCAGTACATCTGTGAAATAGTGTGCGTTTAGCGATTGCGAGAATGTCAAGGCAAAATTTTTCTTCAAAATCAGGTAACCGTGGGTCCGAAATTGGTAAGAATGATGGGTGCATTCTTCTTTCTAAATTCGGTTTTGGGTTCATATATTCTGTCTATAACATTTCATCGGTCATATTTTGGCCATCGGGAAAAAGATAGCTAATATCTTCTTTAACAATTTCATTCACATAATACATTAACTGTTCTTTAAAGTTTTCATCATTATTTAACCGTTTTCGTAGTTCAATTGGATTTAGAGCTTCTTCAAGCCAGATTAACATATGGCAATGAGGAGTGCCCCGATCCTGATATTCGACCACTCCATAGTAGTTCTTTATTTCATCAAATACACCACCTTTCGGTCTTTTGTAACCTACTATAAATTTAATTATATTTTTTATAATAATGTCAAAGTATTTTGCTACAGCAATTGGGTTAAGATGAGCTAATCTTGCCCTTTCAGTTGCTGTTGGAAAATTTTCAGAAGTTAATGAATTAATGTCAACTTCAGCTCCTGCATATAGCATTACGGTGAAACTGTTAAAGTCGGCTGGATTAATAGTTACAAATAAAGTAGGCAAACTATCTCATATAGTTAGAGCTCGTAGTTCATTACGAAGATTATTCTGAGACTAATGTGAACCCATTATCTTTCCTCCAACAACATTAACGTTTTTAAGTAATTCTATAATGGCAAGGTTTGTTATCAGCTGTTTTCTATTTTCTTGTTCAAGTGCTAGTTCTACATCATGCAGCGTTAGCTGTGAGATTAATTCAGCAGATCTTTTAAAGTCACTTGTTTTGTTATTAGATATGCTCCTCCCGCAATTTGCCATCTTTGCAGAATATCAAATACCACAAAGATAAATGATCGATGGTGTCTGAACCTAGGATCATGAAGACGTAATAAGTGATTAATATATTGTTTGAATGGTATATGCCATTTATGAAGGTTGTCTTCATGTCCACCGATCCCATAATGGAATAAGACAGGAAATGCAGTGGGTAATAGTGTTGAATCTGTATATTCATTTTTCGGATTATTCGAGTGAGACATTAAAATTGTTTTCTTAGAACTACTCTCGTCAGTGTTTGATTCATCGACTATTTTTTGAAGCAGTTCTAAAGTACGATTTCTTTCAGAGTAAGATATGGGGGGAGTCAATAGAAATGGGACAAATCTATCTAATAAATTTGTCCCATTTCTATTGACTCCCCCCATATATTGTCATTGTATGCCATTCCTGAACTTCTCAGTTCATCTTCACCGTTAAAATCGTCAAAAATATCTCCATCATTATTTAATTTTTTATTTTCTAGATTATCAGCATCGTTATTATTAATTGGGTCTGTAACATATCCAGTGTAATGTTCCATTTTTATCAGATCGATATCTACCATTATGGTAGTTGCCATTAAAGCGATCGGAATTCGGTCATCTGGTAAAGAACTTAACTTTTCATACAGTATATTATGGTCTATTGACCATTTTAAAGCTTCAGAAACTCTATTTTTTCTTACACGTAATATCTTTCTCAACTGTGTTTCAGAAGGTTGATTTTGTCCAACAAATACTACTTTCAAGTTATCACACAGGCGATACATAGGTAAAGGTAAAATAGTAGTAAGTGACACTGGATTTTGTGTGAACGTAATAATATGTCCTTTTAGTTTATGATGTGTATGTTGTTGATTTGTGAGCTGGATAAGATTTATACAGAGGTATCCTGTGGAGATTAAAAGCTGTTCTGGAATCATTAACTCTTGAAGACATGATGGAACCATACCTATCCACATATTAACCAAGGACATTAATGGAGTTTTACCTGCATCTAATGATCTTTTACAAACCAAACATACACGAAGGTCAAATGGATCTTTATTTCTTAATGTATTTTGTTTAATAAATCCGTTTTTATCTAATAGGATTTTATATCCACTTTTATCAATATACGGATGTCCATAGTTGAAGTTCAGATTTGAAAGTAACGCTTCAAGTTTTTCGTTAATTTCAAGTAATGACAAATCTATTTCTTTTACGGAAATCTTTGACCAACATTTAGATGAATTTAATCCAATCCAGAACATATTGCACAGGGCAGTTCTCTGAGTGAATTGCATTCGGTATTTTCACGGAATCCAGCTAATGCATTAATCGCAATGTTCTTGTTAATTGGTCGTGGCCAGTCCATGTGCTGTTCTTTTTTAGGTTAAAATTATTATCGAGTTCTAAGATATGTAACGGAATATCAATTTCATTTGCTAGCAAATCTTTTTCTTCAAGCAATTTTCGTTTTTTTACACGTTGTTCTTCACGTTTAATAGCCATTCGTCGTTTATTCTTTAATTTTCTAAAGTCAACCCTAACATGATTTTATTATAAGTTTAATAACGTATAGATAGAAGATTGCTCTGAAAGTTTATATTTACATGTTATTAGACATTAATATCTCACATTTATGTATACTTTCGTTACGAACACGGGTTATGATGGATGTTGATTAGTCAATACCGTTCTTATGCGATAATAAAATTTTATCGGTTATTATATTATTTTCTTGGCTTAAAAGCGAAAAAGTAATAAAATTTTTTTTTTATTTACTTATTGTAATTAACGTATCGTTAGTTATAAATTATTTGTACTATTAGACTATAAATCTATTACATCATTTAGTCATCACTCATATATTTATTATTGATATGATATTTTTATTCACTGATTATTACATATTTTCTCACGTTATTACTATCGATTATTTTTTTCAACTATTTTTATATTTCATACGATTTCGAATCAAGCCTTTTATGATAAGTAAATTCTTTTGTTATAATTATTATTATTTATTTATTTATTTATCTGCTTTTTTACTACATTTATAAGTATCATTGATTATAAATCAATTATACTACAAGATCGTAAATTAATTGTATTTGAGCACATCGTAAATGTGTACAGGTTATGTCGATCACCGAATCGAAAAAACTTAAGTGCAAACTTTAATTTACTTTATATTCAATATTCAAGTGTACCCATATACCTAAAATTTCGTGCTGAAAACTTTTGCTTAGAAGT
>CAJVPY010006072.1:0-10852 GCA_910591965.1 Dentiscutata erythropus | reverse complement strand
TTGAAAAGAAAATTTTTAAATTTAATAAATTTAATTTTCTTTGTATGAAATTGCTTATTGTTATAAACAAACCACATAATGCTAAGTAAACATTGCGAATTTGTATGATATTTACTAATATAGAAGAAGTTCGTTCAGCTTAGAGAGCTACTCTGTTGAAACTTCGCCTTATGGATAATTGAGCGAAAGTGATTATAACTAGCACTTTATTTATCCTTGTATCTAATAATTAATATATAGATAACTCTAAATGTCTACAATACAACAATCGATAATCCTATAATTGCAATTTTGCTATTGTTATAAGCTTGTAATACTCTTGTGATCAGTTTTTTCCAGATTTGGGCTCTATATGTAACATTTATTATGTAATTATTTTTTAATTTGGGCGCATACTTGTAATTATTTTCACTTTCTGGGCCCTTATTTGTAAATTCCCTATAATATATTTGATTAATAGATTAATTTATATTCGATTAATAAATTATGATATACTCTAATTTGATAGATCAAAAGCGACACTTGGCATTGAAGCAGTAAATGGCTGGCATACTACTATGGTGTCTGAAGTCCTGCCCAGTACCCGGTACATATTATCGTGTAATAAATATGCAGTTAAAAAAGGAAATTTATTAAAAATTTTCTTTTTTAGATGCAAATGTAGAAGTTCATGCGACAATGCTTATAAATCATGTGCTTCGTGATCCAAATATATAACATTGCAGATGTAAAAGTCGGAAAGTATGGACCGTACTCTCCTTCAAACCCTCTAAATTCTGAGGATTCTTCCTCTAAAATTTCACCGTCTATTGAATTATCTTCTATATCATCAATTAGTGGCTCATGCGCGGGTCCCGGAAATATACTTTGTAGATTATTGTATATAGTATCCATGAAATTTTCATTTAAATCATCAAATTGTTCCTCCTTTGTAAAATATATATATATATGTAATATATAAAAAATGTATGTGTTTTATTTATTTTATCTCTGAAAACTTAAAGCATTTATAATAAAACTTATGATTATGAACCTCATCTGTCAATATTCCAGCTGCATTAATTTCACTAGCCTCTTCCTCAGCATTTTCATAAATTTCATCAAATTCGCCAAATTCATCAATTTCGCCAGTGTTATCGATCTCAACAGCTTCATCAATATCACCAGTTTCCTCAATATCATAATCTTCATCAGTTTCAATAGCTTTGGCTACTTCCTCAAATGTAAAAATATCTTCTGAAATATCCATGCCCTGAACTACTCCAAATTTTTCTAAAATATCCATATTGTCAGCAACTTCTTCCTTAGTTAAATGGTCTTCCAAAATGTTCATATCTTGAGATACTTCGAATAATTTTTCTTCAAATTATTTTCTATTACGTAACTTTGGTACATTTTGGCGATAACGAGGATTCTTGGTTCTACTTGATCGTTTCATAATGCGTATTTTCTGTTTATTTGTATTTCTAATACTAGTAATTTATAATCAAAAATAAAATAAATGAGGTAGAGATGGGCAAGTTTAGTAAAGTATTATTATTTATTATCTCCGATTATTTCTATCATTTTTTGCAATAATTACTTATTTTTTACTCCAATATTTACACATACATATGATTACTAATTATTCCCTATGCTTACTTATCACGTTTTACAAATATAATCTGGAAGACAATTTTAAGCTCATTTAAAATAAAGTGTAATGTAATTAGTATATATCATCAAATGAAGTAATGTAATTAGTTATGCATCGTCAAATGAATTGTAATGTAATTAGTTATAAATTATTAAAATCAAGTGACGTGTAGAATGTACTATTCTGCTGTATATATAATTTTTGAAGAGAATTTTTTTTTATCATTTTTTTGCCAATTACTATGTCTTCTAGAAAAAAACCTATTAGTAAGTGATAGAATAATATTCAATATTTCTTTTTGCAAGATTTTTATTAAATGTAAAATTTTAGACTCTACAAGAAAACAAGTTCAAACCGCACCTACTTCCGTTAGAACTCGGGCATGCAATACTAATAGTATATTATTCGTTTGATGAATTTATGAAATTTATATATGAAAGTATGAAATTCTAGTAAATAATTCATATGTAGTTTCTGCGCCTAAAACACCAGCTTTGCCCTCAAAAGAGAGGCAAAGTAGTCAAAAGTCAACAAGTGATCATTATCAAGAAATTGAAATCGATGAAGACAATGAACAATATTTAGATAAAGACAACTACGAAGAGGCATTAAGTATGTATTATATATATTATTTTGCTAATTTCTTATCTATAATATAAGTTTATCAAATCTCGATTCTGGTTCAAAAGGTTGTAGTTCCAGAATTTTAAATATAGGATTATTCTAACTAGTAATAACATTTTTTTTTAATTATCTAATTTAATTTTTGTAGATGATACAAGGAGAAAAGTTCGCAAAATTGCTCTCGTAAGAGTTCAGAAACACAGCATTAATAGTATGTTTAATCGTATAAGCTTATAAAATTATCTTATGAGTATGAAAGTATAAATCTTAGCAAATAATGCACACACAGGTTCTGCTCCTAGAGCTTTGCCCCCCAAAAAAAATAACCAATATCGAGAAATTGAAATCGATAAAGACAATGAACAGTATTTAGATGAAGACAACTACAAAGAGGTATTAAGTATATATTATATATATTATTTTGATAATTTCTTATCTATAATATAAGTTTAATTATCTAATTTAATTTTTGTAGAAAAGTTCGCAAAATTGCTCTCATAAGAGTACAGAAACACAGCACTAATAGTATGTTTAATCGTATAAGCTTATAAAATTTATCTTATGAGTACGAAAGTCTAAATCTTAGCAAATAATACATGCATAGGTTCTGCTCCTAGAGCATCGACTTTGCCCTCAAAAAAGAATAACCAATATCAAGAAATTGAAATCGATGAAGATGCTCCTAGAGCATCGACTTTGCCCTCAAAAAAGAATAACCAATATCGAGAAATTGAAATCGATGAAAACAATAAACAATACTCAGGTGAAGACAACCACAAAGAGACATCGGGTATGCGTTATATATGTTATTTGGATAATTCTTACTATAATATAAGTTTAATTATCTAATTTAATTTTATAGATATTACAAGGAAAGTTCCTGTTAGAACTCAGACACGCAATACTATTGGTATGTTATTTGTTTGTTTGACGTGTATGAGCTTATGAAATTTATGTATGAAAGTATGAAATCTTAGCAATAATTCATACACAGATCCTGCTTCCAGAGCATCTACTTTTCCTTCAAAAGAGGGAAAAAGTAGTCAAAAAACAAGTAACCAAAATCAAAGAATCAAACAACCAACTGAGACAATCGTTAGCGATAGAGACCATGAAGAGATATCGAGTATGTATTATATATTACTTGGGTAATTTCTTAACTATAAAATGTATTATATATTACTTGGATAATTTCTTAACTATAAAATAATATTTTTTATTTAATTTATAGACAATCTAAACTATACTATCGATAACAGTATTACTCTTATTTATATTGTTAAAAATGTTTAAAGTATATTAAATAAAATGAAATTTATTTACAATACTCATCTTATTTATTGTTTAGTTAATAATGCTGGTTCCCATGAGTTGAATATTACGGAAATCCTAAGTACTTCTAGTTCAAAGCATGCAATTAAGAATTCGACAAGCAAAACATCATGTGCGGAAATAACGGCTTCAAGTTTGATGGCAGCGGCTTTATCCACAAAGTCAACATCGTCGTTCATAATTGAGGGTAAGAATAACTAGTATAAATATTCAGTAAAATATGACAAATGTGTTTAAATTTTTTATTAACTAGGATTTTGTATATTTCAATAGATGAAAGCAATTCTGATTCATATGATTTAATGCAAAATTCTCTTGATACACTTCGTAATGCTTTTAATGAATTTGAAGTGGCCTTATGGCTAGCACATAATGAATGAATTCTTAAGTTATTAATTAATATTCAAGATGTAATGACAGCTAAAATTTTGAATAATAGCAATGAGAATGAAATATCTTCAAATCTTACTCATTTGCATAATTCCACACATTATCGACAAGAAATTAACAAGGTAAACTTTAGACATTTCATACTTACCAAATATGCAGGGCTAGCAAATATCTTCAATATTAGCATTTAAGATTCCTGCTATAAGAAGAGTGCAAGGCACTCTTTCTTAGAACACGCAATAACACGACCGAATTGTATAAGGAACTAATTGTACAAGTATGTAGTATCTCAAAAGCTAATGAACGTATGCCAGCACTTGTTAGAGACCTGGGCTGTTGTTTTGATAATTATCGTTACAAACTTCATGTCTCAATCATGAGTCTTGCGGAAAAGTTTAAACAGATTCATGGATCATAAGTATCTTAGCGATGGTTATATATGTTATTCAAAACCAAAACTATAGTATATATTATATTTAGATATTTTGGAAAAATTCTGGGTTTGAATAATCGCGTAATAATTGTTGATTAATTTTTTTAGGGGAGAACCATCAGATGATAATTTATCCGAATTCATAACTAAAGAGGTGTGGAAGCAGGTACTTAGCTTACACTTGAAGGTTACAGATCAACAAGCATTAATGAAAAATCTGGAGACATTCATGAAGCTTGGCGTTTTTGTGCGCCAAGCCGTTAAAGCTGTTATAATTGCAGAGAGCAGTAAACTAGATACAAAGACTGCAATTAGGAAATGCGATAACATTACTATTAACTTAAAAATTCCAACCAAGCTCGGTATTGTTAAATCATTGCCAGTTAAGGATCTCTTAAATTGCTAAGTAAATGTATTCTTCTTTGCAAGTAGATTTTATATAAAAGATTTTGCTAATATTAAAGATTATAAATATAAATGTAATAAATTAGATTAGTATTCTAAGAAAATTGCACAGTGCGATGTCGGAATCAGCAAAAATTCAACAATTAAATAATTTTTAGGCAAAGTAAAGTAAGGCTCAATTTTGAATAGTTTTTTTTACCTAAAATTTGTGGCCATTTGTTAGAAACTATAGAATTAGAGTTAGAGTTCCAATCCGGATTAATCGGTCACCTATTTATCCACCATGTTATATTCGGATATTTATATTTTTAAATCAGTTATCCAAATGGTTTAACCAAGTTATCCGATATTTAGGGATTACAAAGTTCTAAAGTAATCAACAATATAAATTACTTTACAGAGCTGTCCAATTTAGCAACTTTAATACTACTTTCAATTAGCTGTAAAGTAGTTACTTTGTAGTAGCTACAGTTTTAAAGCTACTATATGTTGGCAATACGTCTACTACTATTGACTACTTTTTACTATACTTTTACTATAATTGCTATTATTGACTACTACATTACTACTATTTTACTACATTTTTACTACAATTTTATAAAAAAATTTTTTTATAAAATTGTAGTAAAAATGTAGTAAAATAGTAGTAATGTAGTAGTCAATAATAGCAATTATAGTAAAAGTATAGTAAAAAGTAGTCAATAGTAGTAGACGTATTGCCAACATATAGTAGCTTTAAAACTGTAGCTACTACAAAGTAACTACTTTACAGCTAATTGAAAGTAGTATTAAAGTTGCTAAATTGGACAGCTCTGTAAAGTAATTTATATTGTTGATTACTTTAGAACTTTGTAATCCCTAAATATCGGATAACTTGGTTAAACCATTTGGATAACTGATTTAAAAATATAAATATCCGAATATAACATGGTGGATAAATAGGTGACCGATTAATCCGGATTGGAACTCTAACTCTAATTCTATAGTTTCTAACAAATGGCCACAAATTTTAGGTAAAAAAAACTATTCAAAATTGAGCCTTACTTTACTTTGCCTAAAAATTATTTAATTGTTGAATTTTTGCTGATTCCGACATCGCACTGTGCAATTTTCTTAGAATACTAATCTAATTTATTACATTTATATTTATAATCTTTAATATTAGCAAAATCTTTTATATAAAATCTACTTGCAAAGAAGAATACATTTACTTAGCAATTTAAGAGATCCTTAACTGGCAATGATTTAACAATACCGAGCTTGGTTGGAATTTTTAAGTTAATAGTAATGTTATCGCATTTCCTAATTGCAGTCTTTGTATCTAGTTTACTGCTCTCTGCAATTATAACAGCTTTAACGGCTTGGCGCACAAAAACGCCAAGCTTCATGAATGTCTCCAGATTTTTCATTAATGCTTGTTGATCTGTAACCTTCAAGTGTAAGCTAAGTACCTGCTTCCACACCTCTTTAGTTATGAATTCGGATAAATTATCATCTGATGGTTCTCCCCTAAAAAAATTAATCAACAATTATTACGCGATTATTCAAACCCAGAATTTTTCCAAAATATCTAAATATAATATATACTATAGTTTTGGTTTTGAATAACATATATAACCATCGCTAAGATACTTATGATCCATGAATCTGTTTAAACTTTTCCGCAAGACTCATGATTGAGACATGAAGTTTGTAACGATAATTATCAAAACAACAGCCCAGGTCTCTAACAAGTGCTGGCATACGTTCATTAGCTTTTGAGATACTACATACTTGTACAATTAGTTCCTTATACAATTCGGTCGTGTTATTGCGTGTTCTAAGAAAGAGTGCCTTGCACTCTTCTTATAGCAGGAATCTTAAATGCTAATATTGAAGATATTTGCTAGCCCTGCATATTTGGTAAGTATGAAATGTCTAAAGTTTACCTTGTTAATTTCTTGTCGATAATGTGTGGAATTATGCAAATGAGTAAGATTTGAAGATATTTCATTCTCATTGCTATTATTCAAAATTTTAGCTGTCATTACATCTTGAATATTAATTAATAACTTAAGAATTCATTCATTATGTGCTAGCCATAAGGCCACTTCAAATTCATTAAAAGCATTACGAAGTGTATCAAGAGAATTTTGCATTAAATCATATGAATCAGAATTGCTTTCATCTATTGAAATATACAAAATCCTAGTTAATAAAAAATTTAAACACATTTGTCATATTTTACTGAATATTTATACTAGTTATTCTTACCCTCAATTATGAACGACGATGTTGACTTTGTGGATAAAGCCGCTGCCATCAAACTTGAAGCCGTTATTTCCGCACATGATGTTTTGCTTGTCGAATTCTTAATTGCATGCTTTGAACTAGAAGTACTTAGGATTTCCGTAATATTCAACTCATGGGAACCAGCATTATTAACTAAACAATAAATAAGATGAGTATTGTAAATAAATTTCATTTTATTTAATATACTTTAAACATTTTTAACAATATAAATAAGAGTAATACTGTTATCGATAGTATAGTTTAGATTGTCTATAAATTAAATAAAAAATATTATTTTATAGTTAAGAAATTATCCAAGTAATATATAATACATTTTATAGTTAAGAAATTACCCAAGTAATATATAATACATACTCGATATCTCTTCATGGTCTCTATCGCTAACGATTGTCTCAGTTGGTTGTTTGATTCTTTGATTTTGGTTACTTGTTTTTTGACTACTTTTTCCCTCTTTTGAAGGAAAAGTAGATGCTCTGGAAGCAGGATCTGTGTATGAATTATTGCTAAGATTTCATACTTTCATACATAAATTTCATAAGCTCATACACGTCAAACAAACAAATAACATACCAATAGTATTGCGTGTCTGAGTTCTAACAGGAACTTTCCTTGTAATATCTATAAAATTAAATTAGATAATTAAACTTATATTATAGTAAGAATTATCCAAATAACATATATAACGCATACCCGATGTCTCTTTGTGGTTGTCTTCACCTGAGTATTGTTTATTGTTTTCATCGATTTCAATTTCTCGATATTGGTTATTCTTTTTTGAGGGCAAAGTCGATGCTCTAGGAGCATCTTCATCGATTTCAATTTCTTGATATTGGTTATTCTTTTTTGAGGGCAAAGTCGATGCTCTAGGAGCAGAACCTATGCATGTATTATTTGCTAAGATTTAGACTTTCGTACTCATAAGATAAATTTTATAAGCTTATACGATTAAACATACTATTAGTGCTGTGTTTCTGTACTCTTATGAGAGCAATTTTGCGAACTTTTCTACAAAAATTAAATTAGATAATTAAACTTATATTATAGATAAGAAATTATCAAAATAATATATATAATATATACTTAATACCTCTTTGTAGTTGTCTTCATCTAAATACTGTTCATTGTCTTTATCGATTTCAATTTCTCGATATTGGTTATTTTTTTTGGGGGGCAAAGCTCTAGGAGCAGAACCTGTGTGTGCATTATTTGCTAAGATTTATACTTTCATACTCATAAGATAATTTTATAAGCTTATACGATTAAACATACTATTAATGCTGTGTTTCTGAACTCTTACGAGAGCAATTTTGCGAACTTTTCTCCTTGTATCATCTACAAAAATTAAATTAGATAATTAAAAAAAAATGTTATTACTAGTTAGAATAATCCTATATTTAAAATTCTGGAACTACAACCTTTTGAACCAGAATCGAGATTTGATAAACTTATATTATAGATAAGAAATTAGCAAAATAATATATATAATACATACTTAATGCCTCTTCGTAGTTGTCTTTATCTAAATATTGTTCATTGTCTTCATCGATTTCAATTTCTTGATAATGATCACTTGTTGACTTTTGACTACTTTGCCTCTCTTTTGAGGGCAAAGCTGGTGTTTTAGGCGCAGAAACTACATATGAATTATTTACTAGAATTTCATACTTTCATATATAAATTTCATAAATTCATCAAACGAATAATATACTATTAGTATTGCATGCCCGAGTTCTAACGGAAGTAGGTGCGGTTTGAACTTGTTTTCTTGTAGAGTCTAAAATTTTACATTTAATAAAAATCTTGCAAAAAGAAATATTGAATATTATTCTATCACTTACTAATAGGTTTTTTTCTAGAAGACATAGTAATTGGCAAAAAAATGATAAAAAAAAATTCTCTTCAAAAATTATATATACAGCAGAATAGTACATTCTACACGTCACTTGATTTTAATAATTTATAACTAATTACATTACAATTCATTTGACGATGCATAACTAATTACATTACTTCATTTGATGATATATACTAATTACATTACACTTTATTTTAAATGAGCTTAAAATTGTCTTCCAGATTATATTTGTAAAACGTGATAAGTAAGCATAGGGAATAATTAGTAATCATATGTATGTGTAAATATTGGAGTAAAAAATAAGTAATTATTGCAAAAAATGATAGAAATAATCGGAGATAATAAATAATAATACTTTACTAAACTTGCCCATCTCTACCTCATTTATTTTATTTTTGATTATAAATTACTAGTATTAGAAATACAAATAAACAGAAAATACGCATTATGAAACGATCAAGTAGAACCAAGAATCCTCGTTATCGCCAAAATGTACCAAAGTTACGTAATAGAAAATAATTTGAAGAAAAATTATTCGAAGTATCTCAAGATATGAACATTTTGGAAGACCATTTAACTAAGGAAGAAGTTGCTGACAATATGGATATTTTAGAAAAATTTGGAGTAGTTCAGGGCATGGATATTTCAGAAGATATTTTTACATTTGAGGAAGTAGCCAAAGCTATTGAAACTGATGAAGATTATGATATTGAGGAAACTGGTGATATTGATGAAGCTGTTGAGATCGATAACACTGGCGAAATTGATGA
This sequence comes from Dentiscutata erythropus, assembly GCA_910591965.1. Classification (NCBI taxonomy): domain Eukaryota; kingdom Fungi; phylum Glomeromycota; class Glomeromycetes; order Diversisporales; family Gigasporaceae; genus Dentiscutata; species Dentiscutata erythropus. Next base: position 1,115 of record CAJVPY010006072.1, on the reverse strand, counting down.
ATTTGGCGAATTTGATGAAATTTATGAAAATGCTGAGGAAGAGGCTAGTGAAATTAATGCAGCTGGAATATTGACAGATGAGGTTCATAATCATAAGTTTTATTATAAATGCTTTAAGTTTTCAGAGATAAAATAAATAAAACACATACATTTTTTATATATTACATATATATATATATTTTACAAAGGAGGAACAATTTGATGATTTAAATGAAAATTTCATGGATACTATATACAATAATCTACAAAGTATATTTCCGGGACCCGCGCATGAGCCACTAATTGATGATATAGAAGATAATTCAATAGACGGTGAAATTTTAGAGGAAGAATCCTCAGAATTTAGAGGGTTTGAAGGAGAGTACGGTCCATACTTTCCGACTTTTACATCTGCAATGTTATATATTTGGATCACGAAGCACATGATTTATAAGCATTGTCGCATGAACTTCTACATTTGCATCTAAAAAAGAAAATTTTTAATAAATTTCCTTTTTTAACTGCATATTTATTACACGATAATATGTACCGGGTACTGGGCAGGACTTCAGACACCATAGTAGTATGCCAGCCATTTACTGCTTCAATGCCAAGTGTCGCTTTTGATCTATCAAATTAGAGTATATCATAATTTATTAATCGAATATAAATTAATCTATTAATCAAATATATTATAGGGAATTTACAAATAAGGGCCCAGAAAGTGAAAATAATTACAAGTATGCGCCCAAATTAAAAAATAATTACATAATAAATGTTACATATAGAGCCCAAATCTGGAAAAAACTGATCACAAGAGTATTACAAGCTTATAACAATAGCAAAATTGCAATTATAGGATTATCGATTGTTGTATTGTAGACATTTAGAGTTATCTATATATTAATTATTAGATACAAGGATAAATAAAGTGCTAGTTATAATCACTTTCGCTCAATTATCCATAAGGCGAAGTTTCAACAGAGTAGCTCTCTAAGCTGAACGAACTTCTTCTATATTAGTAAATATCATACAAATTCGCAATGTTTACTTAGCATTATGTGGTTTGTTTATAACAATAAGCAATTTCATACAAAGAAAATTAAATTTATTAAATTTAAAAATTTTCTTTTCAA
>CAJVPY010006071.1:0-10852 GCA_910591965.1 Dentiscutata erythropus | reverse complement strand
CCATTTTCCCGAAAGAATATAATACCGACTAAATTGGCCAGCATTATAACTAATGCCGGCTAACTTTGTCGATATTGAGTCCTTTCGGGAATCTGGCTTTCGGGATTTTGTGGTAAAACCGAGCTCATAATAGTAACTTTCTTGTCATCTTAAATAAAGCTGCTATTGATGAATTCATTCAAAAAAGAATTAAAGCATCCACTTAACACACCTAATCAATGACCAGTGACTGATTCCTCGATAAATAGTACGTATTTTATTGTAGTTTTTTTTTTTTTATAGACTTGATTTACTCCATTTAATAAAATACTCTGCAGTAATCTTTGCTTTCAATCCAAACAGTTATCAACTAAATTATCATGATGGAAATTAAGGGATCATGCTAGTCAATTTCTTTACAGGACAAAGTGCTCCCGCTAGTTGAATAGTTCAAGATATGTAATCGACTGCAGAATTTGAATGGTAGTATTTCATAATTTATAGTGTCTTATTTAATTATTTTTAAGTAATTTACTGTATAGCAATTTATTAAATATTATGTTTTTTCACAACTATTGTAGTATCAATATAGATCGTTAGGTATTTTACTTGGAGTTTTTTTTAGTGCATATACAAAAAAAATTTGTAGAATATCAAAGGGATATCGATGAACTTCCAAAGTTTATCAACCAATTGAAAATCGGGACCAGATGTAAAAAAATTTATGCCTGTTTTCAATATATGTTAAAGCTATCACTTTTATCTTTTAATCGATTATTACAAAAAGAAAATTGAACCCTGGAATCTTAAACTTTAATTCATATAACTTTCGAAAATAGCTATATTCGATAACTTTATACGAATTCATTAATGCTTGTAAAAATAATCATTTATAATAAATAGATATATAGATTTAAAAAAAAGTAACAATTTAAATAACTAGATGATAGTTAGTGTTTGCTATTGTGGTTTAATTTTGATTCTTATTTACTGTAAGGATTTCTGATACAAAAAAAAGTATAATAAAAAAAAACAAGAATCTATCAATACAACTCTATGAAAAAAAATATTAATTATACTAAAGTGATAATCATGTCTTGATCAATCAAATCGTTTGGTAACCTCATCAAGGGATATGTTTGAGACGGCTTTAATTTAGTAATTGTCTTTAGAGCCGTAATATTAAGAAATTCCTACTTTAATAAAATCGATCCTGCGGCAAAAATATTAATGAAATTTAAATAATATGAGTGAAGATAATGTTTCGGAAAACTTACCTCATCACTTCATAAAACATATCCCAAATTTAAAAAGTAAAGCAAACATTTAGTTTCAACAATCCTTAGCAATTTCATAAAACATCCGTAGTTTCATCAATTGTCGGTAATTTCGCTATCGCTCTTTTCAAATTAGTTGGATCCTGTGATTACAATAATTTAATCACTTATACTTCGTCATATTTCGTGTGGCTCACTTTAGAATTCAAATATTTCCCTTTTATTGATAAATAAGTCGACAAATATAAAGTGGCTCACGGGACTCAAATTACACAGGTCCTCAAACAATTTCGTTATTATGAAAATAGATTCGTTAGAAATTATTAAAGATAACTTGCCAGTGGCATGACTATGAATTTGTTAATATCTTAATAAAGGAATTTTCTTATCAATTAGTGGTCTTATGTGCCCCTACCTCGCACACAAGTGTCATAACCAACCTTACCCAAGTTATAATAATTTCAAAAACTAGAGAAGCTTAACATGGCTCACCTTTACTTATATTGGCTTGTCCTTTGCCACAATCTTTGGTTGACAAACTCCATATATCATCTAACCCATATTTGTCTGACTGGGACTTTGTTTTTTTTCAAACCTTTAGAAACGTATTATAAACTCTAATCCAAAATTTAAACCCATGAAAAAAAAAGCGCAATTACTCTACGTGAGGGTCTATACCAGAAGTTAAATTGAATTTCTAATCTAAAAATCTGGCCCACGGAAGTCGGAAAAGTGTACATCTCATACGTGGGATCCACGAAGAGAGTGAAACAAACATATACATGAGGATATACCAGAAGTCAAATTGAATTAATCCAAAATCTGGTCTCATGTGAAGATCCCGTAAAGAAAAAAAATTACTCCGCGTGAGGGTCTATACCAGAAGTTAAATTGAATTTCTAATCTAAAAAGTCTGGCCCACGGAAGTCGGAAAAGTGTAACATCTCATACGTGGGATCCACGAAGAGAGTGAAACTAACATATACATGAGGATATACCAGAAATCAAATTGAATTAATCCAAAATCTGGTCTCATGTGAAGATCCCGTAAAGAAAAAAAAAATTACTCCACGTGAGGGTATCCCGTAAAGAAAAAAAATTACTCCACGTGAGGCATCTTTACGCCTCTTCGTTAACGTCGTGTTGGTGTGAGGGTGTAGTTGTTGCCCGTTTTAATACTTAATCTTGGCTAGTTTTACAAAGGTCGAAAGGTTTTATAATCGCATACTACTGAACGAATCGCGTAAGAGGGTAAATAATTCCAGCTAATGATAAATTATTAAAAATAAGGAAAAGAGAATTTCAAAATTATTAGAAATCGAATTAAAAATAAGAAATCGATTTAAAATTAAAAATAAGTTCTATACTATAAAAAATCAAAACAATGTCGATCATCAAAATCACGGGTGTAACGTAACACAATCAGGAAATTTCATAAATTATCAGTCGACTGGTAGAGCAAAATTTATTGAAATCTGGAAATCTGACAAGGTATAATATAAATTTAAAAGTTTTTAAAGTTTCTCACACCGTTATTAATTATAGATGACATCACTTAATTACGTCCTATATAAAAAACCAGTTTTTAAAATAAATCTTAAAGTTAACGTACGTAATTCTTTCGGGATGATCGCCAGTTACTATTTGTACTACCATAGTGCATAACTATCTTATAAGTTTTTACGCAAATATATTTACTTCCTTAATGAGCTTGAATCATTAAATTTTTTAAACTTAATAACTAATGGCACTAAAATTTTTTGAAAACCTTTCAAATAATTATCTTGACCTTCTTAATGATAAAGAAGATTTTAACATAATCATTAATTTTGGTGAATCTCCAAATACAAAGATATTCCGAGCACATTCAGCAATTTTAAGATACAGATCTTTATATTTTCGCAATGAATTAACGAATATTAGTAAAGATGAGAGCAATATTAAAACGTTTAATTTAAAAAATGTTTCGATCCAACATTTTGAAATTATTATCAAGTAAGTTATTTTATAACTATATATATTACATATATTACGTATAAATTCTTTATATTACAAAAGGATTCTAAAATATACAAAATTTTATATAAAGGTATATATATGGAGGAATGGTTTTACTTGAAAAATATGATGCATCATTTATTTTTGAGCTCATGTTTATTGCTTATGAATTTCTTTTTGATGAATTGGCAAAAAACCTTCAAGCTCACTTAATTGAAAAGGAAGCTCATTGGCTTCGTTTACATTTTAATCGTACTTATCAAAAAAGTTTCCAGAATAATAAGCTTCAAGATTTACAAAAATGGTGTAATGATATTGTGGTAAAATATCCTAATAAGATTTTTAATTCTGAAGAATTCTCCTCACTTCAAGAAAACGCTTTAGTATCACTTATTAATCGAGATGATTTACAAATGGAAGAAGTGAAAATTTGGAATCATGTTATAAAATGGGGAATTGCCCAAAATCCTGGCCTACCATCAGATCCTGAAGATTGGTCTCATGAGAATTTTCTAGCCTTAAAGAGTTCTTTACAAAATTGTTTACCTCATATTCGTTATTTTCAAATGTCTGGTAAAGATATTATTAATAATATACAACCTTATCAACAAATTCTTGAAAGAAAACTTTGGAAAGATATTATGAAAAAGTATATGACGAACGAACCAATATCTTCTACCGTTCTTCCACCTCGAATAATTAAAAAACCAACATTACCGGCTAGAATTGTTGAATCGTTTTCAAAAGTTATTAATGAAGCACATGTAGCGGAGATTGCTTCATGGATCGATATGAAAGATGATATAAATATAGTAACTGATAATACATATGAATTTAAATTACTCCTTCGTGGAAGCAGAGATGGTTTTACTGCTACTTCGTTTTGGAATTTGTGTGATAAGCAAACTCATCTTGTTGTAGTTATGAAAGTTAAGGGCACTGATGAAATTCTTGGTGGATATAATCCTGTTAGTTGGGATAGACAATTTAATAATGATAATAGGTGTTGTAAAGAGAGCTTTATTTTTTCATTGAAAAACGGTAGTATTCAAAATTCTATTTTAAGTCGTGTGAAAGAACCAAAGGAAGCAATTTACTGTAATCTTAAACATGGTCCATCTTTTGGTTATGATCTTGCCATGTACAATAATTTTAATGTAGGTGAAAACTGTTGGTCTGATGATAGTTATCGTACATATGGGAAACTAATTAGAAATGCAGCTACATATAAGCCAGCGTTTATAAGCAACCTATCATATTTTTCAGTAGAAGAATATGAAATATTTCAAATTAGCAAAAAATCTTAAAAGTTTTTATATGAATTAGCAGAAAAATAGTATTATTAAAAAGATTATGAATAAATGCTTTACGAAGTTTATTATTATTATTATTATTATTATCATAGTTACTATTATTATTATTATTATTATTATTATTGTTATTGTTATTGTTATTATTATTTAACACCTTTTAATGAGAGACGCCGGGAGGCGTATTTAAACTGATTGATTTAAAAATATAATAATAATTATATAAATAATTATATATATTGTAAGGAGTTATGCGATGCGATCACGCAAGAATAGAACGAAAACATATAATATATGAGGTCAAACAAATGGAGTGTTTATGGGAAAGTGAAGTAATATTAAACCAATTAATTATGAAGTTGCAATACGACATTACTGAAATTTAAAAGTCCAAACGTATAAATTAAGCCTAAACGATAATTAAGTAATTAATTCTCAATGCATAAACGAAATAAGCATGAGAATGTAACTGTTATACAATTATAGTTTAAGGGATAAATATTGGTTATTACTATAGTAGTTTTATTTCCATGCTTTAAGTAATAAATGAGTCTAACTTTTACACACATACAAATAGAAATTAAATTACAAAATAACTTTTGAACTCAATTATTAAATTCGATAACATGATGCATCAATTAATGCATCAACTTAGCAAAAAATTTAATTACTTAATCACCAAAAAAAAAAAAATTATTGTCGCGGCTGATGTTGAAATTTTGATCTATTTTATTATGAAATTTTAAAATTTTTTTGGGCTTTTTCGTTAGGGGTTTTTTTATAGGGTTAGGTTAGGGTTTAGGGTTAGTGTTATTAGTAAAAAAGTATATGTGAATTTTAGTAGGTATTATAGATTTAATTGGGGACCCTAAATTTCAGTACCAGCCGCGACAATTATTATTATTATTGCATCATTCTAACCAAATATTAAATCTTTTGGTGCTATGCTCTAGATTAGATATAAAAATTTTAAAATTCAAATAACAAAGATGTAACAAAAATCTATATACTTAATATTTAATAATGTGAAATTTAAATTTAAATATAGAATTCAACACTTTGAAGATCAAAATAATAAGAGAATATTAAAAGAGAATAATACATTAACAATTTATATAATTTTCAGATGAATATGGTGGGCTATATATACTATATAAGAGACCCGTTGCCAATACCAAAAAATTACTATGCTGCTCTTAGCTCTTACAGCAAATAAAAAAAGCATTCTGAAAAAATATTCAAAGAAAATATTAACGCTTTCATTATATCTTTAGTGATGTCGACTATATTCATGATAAACTTGATAAAAAAATATAGCAATTCAGATGTTCTATAGAATAGGTGGGCAAACTCCGCAACTCCGTTAAATATCTATTAATGATTACTAATCATTAGTAGAGTTTATTTTTATATTGCCCACCTATTCTATAGAACATCCGGCAACGGTCTTGTTGAAGATTTACATTATAAAAAAATAGAATACGTTTGACAATCTTTTAGTTACTCTATTAATGGTAGATTTCTTTCATAGAGCTGCGCTGATTGGTTAAAATTATTATGCGATCACAAAATACGTAATTTCTTTTGCGTTACAAAGGTGAGTAATACAGTTGGCGTTAGTCGTAACTATAAATCAGAATTGGTTTTTACGCAAATATATTTACTTCCTTAATGAGCTTGAATCATTAAAATTTTAAAATGACGCTAAAATTTTTTGAAAACCTTTCAAATAATTATCTTGAACTTCTTAATGATAAAGAAGATTTCGACATAATCATTAATGTTGGCGAATCTCCAAATACAAAAATATTTCGAGCACATTCAGCAATTTTAAGATGCAGATCTTTATATTTTCGTAATGAATTAACGAACATCAGTAAAGATGTGAATAATATTAAAACTCTTAATTTAAAAAATGTTTCTATCCAACATTTTGAAATTATTATCAAGTAAGCTATTTTATACTTTATTATATATTACGTATAAATTCTTCATATTACAAAAGGATTCTAAAATATACAAAAAAAATTTATACAAAGGTATATATATGGAGGAATAGTTTTACTTGAAAAATATGATGCATCATTTATTTTTGAGCTCGTGTTTATTGCTTATGAATTTCTTTTTGATGAATTGGCAAAAAACCTTCAAGCTCACTTAATTGAAAAGGAAGCTCATTGGCTTCGTTTACATTTTAATCGTACTTATCAAAAAAGTTTCCAGAATAATAAGCTTCAAGATTTACAAAAATGGTGTAATGATATTGTGGTAAAATATCCTAATAAGATTTTTAATTCTGAAGAATTCTCCTCACTTCAAGAAAACGCTTTAGTATCACTTATTAATCGAGATGATTTACAAATGGAAGAAGTGAAAATTTGGAATCATGTTATAAAATGGGGAATTGCCCAAAATCCTGGCCTACCATCAGATCCTGAAGATTGGTCTCATGAGAATTTTCTAGCCTTAAAGAGTTCTTTACAAAATTGTTTACCTCATATTCGTTATTTTCAAATGTCTGGTAAAGATATTATTAATAATATACAACCTTATCAACAAATTCTTGAAAGAAAACTTTGGAAAGATATTATGAAAAAGTATATGACGAACGAACCAATATCTTCTACCGTTCTTCCACCTCGAATAATTAAAAAACCAACATTACCGGCTAGAATTGTTGAAACATTTTCAAAAGTTATTAATGAATCACATGCAGCGAAGATTGCTTCATGGATCGATATGAAAGATGATATATATATAGTAACTGATAATCCATATGAATTTAAATTACTCCTTCGTGGAAGCAGAGATGGTTTTACTGCTACTTCGTTTTGGAATTTATGCGATAAGCAAACTCACCTTGTTGTAATTATGAAAGTTAAAGACACAGATGAAATTCTTGGTGGATATAATTCCATTGGTTGGGATAGTCGATATCATAAAAATTATATGAATTGTAATGAGAGCTTTATTTTTTCAATAAAAGATGGTAGGATTCAAAATTCTATTTTAAGTCGTGTGAAAGAATCAGAGAAAGCAATTTACTGTAGTTCAAATTACGGCCCAGTTTTTGGATCTGGTTTTGATCTTGCCATGCATGAGAATTTTAATCTAGAAAACAGCTGCTGGGCTAGTGAGAAATATTGTTCATATGAAAAACAAATTAGAAATGCAGCTACATATATACCAGCGTTTAGTAATAACAAATCATATTTTGCAGTGGAGGAATATGAAATATTTCAAATTAATGAAAAATCTTAAAGTTTTTATATGAGTTAATAAGAATAAGTAGCATTATTAAGATTATGATAAATACTTTACAAAATTTATTAAATTAAAAATATTAAATTATAGTAAAATATGGATAATCATATGCATTGCCTATAGTTGTTATATTAAATGCGAAATCTAGTTTCGTCTTTCGTCAATTAAAATTTTAAATGACGAAACCGATGAAACTTAAGAAAAGTGAAGACGAAACTGGCGAAATTGCAAAAGGTGACGAACTAATAAAAGATGAATAAACGGATTGCCGGTTCCAAAATCGAATTTACAAAAAGAAAGTGCATTCATCATATGAAGTAATTCAAAGGGTAGCTATACTGTTTTTTATGATTTTGATTCAAAAAATGTTAAGATTTGAAGCATTTATTTAATTCAAAATCATTAAAAAAAGGCACATCTGTTTTTGAGATATCATTTGATAATGCATTCATTGTGAAATCTGGAATGAATTAGCATATACCTTTCTGATACGGTACAGAAAAGTATCTGTAGATACAGTACAGAAAAGTGATCGTACCCAGATAAATTTTTTCGAGCAGGGACACAAAAAAAGAATAATGACCGTACCTAAATTTTTTAGCGTTAGGTACGCAATATATATATATATATACTTAATAAAAAAATTTTACCGTACCCAATCTAATATTAACAATTTGGGTACGGCATAAAATTAGCCAGGTACAGTATGAAAAAAAAGGAAAAAGATAGGCAACATGAAAAAAAGATAGGTAGCATTAAAAAAAAATGTACCATACCCAAGGTTCCTTTTAGGTACGGTACAAAAAAAGCTTTGTAATAAATTATATGATTGCATCAATAAAATCATAATGAGACATGAATAATTACTGTTATACAATTATTTTGTTTAATACAGTATGATGTTTTAAATATAATTACAGTCAGACCTTGTTATAGTCACTCTTAATATAGTCACAACCTTGATATAATAACGCCATTTTTTAACTCGAGCTAATATAAAACAGTCACGATTTTTTATAATCACTAATTTCTTTTTCCCGGCGATTACATCGAGGTTTGACTGTATATTTTAAAAAGGGGAATTTACATATAAGGGCCCGAAAAATGAAAATAATTACAAATAAGGGCCCAAAGTGAAAATAATTACATATAAGGGCCAAAATTTTGAAAAAATTATATATAAATGTAATTTCTTTTAATATTTAAATGTATTACTTTTTAAATCAGTATTGCATTTATTCTCTTGGCGCCTTTCATGTAAAATTATGACCATTTTTGTCGATTTTTAACTTTCTCTACGAATAAAAAATGAGCTCATTCAGTTCTAAATATCTTCGATTAATGCATAGCAACCTTACAAAATATTGATTTACTAGTTTGGTATAACGATAGGGTAAACACATTAGTTATATCAATATATATCATATTTAACCTAGTTTAATTGTTTGTAAGCTAAAAGAAGGTCCGTTAAGCGAAAGTGAAGTGTAAAATGTATAAATCAATACATAACGTTCGAAGAACTACTATCATCACAATGCAAAGTCTTTAATTGTAAAATTTTTTAAAATTTTGGGTCCTTATATGTAATTATTTTCCCTTCGGGTCCTTATTTGTAATTATTTTCATTTTTTGGGTCCTTATATGTAAATTCCCCTTTTAAAAAACAAAGTTCTTATATACAAAAAATACACAATATATGTACAGTACATATTTTTGTACCATACCATACCAGAATAATATTTTGTAAGTGGCATTTGGACTATGTTCATATTTTTGAAAAAATTTGGACATAGTCCAAATGTATAAGACCAATTGAGAAATGACTATGTTTATATTTTTGTCCATATTATTTTAATTAGTCCGAATGCCAACACTGTAGATAATAAATCTTTTGTTAGGTACAGTTCTTAAATTAATATATATTATATTGTGTACCTGCTAGGTACGCAAAAATTACTAGGTACATATATGTATTTTAGAAATACTCAAAACTGTAACGTACCAACAAGGGTATTACCTGAAATGAATAGGTGCTAATATCTCAAATCAATGTTATAAAAGTGAATTGTAGCATTCGATTTAGACCTAAATTCATTGAAACAATTTATTGTTTGCTGTTCTCGAATTACAGAAAAATTACGCATAATATAATTTACTAGTTCATTCGTTCCTGGTCAACGTAGTTGCACAGCTATACAGCAATTTTTTGATGTTACAACTAAACGAATGCCGATTGTTAATACTTAGTGTAAAGTTTCAGAGAGTTAACTCGCTATGATAATATCAAAAATCTTTCATTTTATAACTTACATACTAATATTACTTACCACTAAATTACTCAACAAATCTTGGAATTAGAACTTTTAATTTTCAAACTTTAATATTGTATCTTAAAAATTTTATTGCGAAAAAAATTTTTATTGCGAAAAAATTTTAAATTTGACAAATTTACCATAACAATGCATCTTTAATTGCTATATTATTTGAGAGATGTTAATGGATTATATGGCTATTTATAATTCTTGTAATTCTTGTAATTGGCTTTTAAAAAACCTAAATACCAATAACAACTCCAGCACTATATAAAAAGCTTCAAATATTAAATTACCGTTTTTTAAATATATAGTATAAAGTATAAGTCATAGGTTTATTTTTATTAATAGCTTAGCTTTGTAATATTTGTTTGTTCCTTTGTCAAAACTTCGATATTCGCATTTTTTTTTTGAAAATACTCAAACTTGGTTAAATGATTTCTTCAGAGCTCTTAATACTTTATTAAATCTATTAAACAATATCTTAAGAATTTCAATATTAACTTGGCTAAAATTTCAAAAATCGCAATATGAAAAAAAATATTTGATTTTTCGAAAATTTCTGCGCTCCAGCACAGAGGTATGTTAGTGTTAGCCTTCATAAGTGGCTTTAACAATTACGTTGCTAATTTAGTTACGGCTAAGGTTAACAATTAGGTGGCCGGATTTTGTATTGCCGGTAATTTCTAAATTAAGGTTAGATTTTCATATT
>CAJVPY010006070.1:0-10852 GCA_910591965.1 Dentiscutata erythropus | reverse complement strand
CTTAGAGGACCCGATCCCGTTTACTTAGTACGTTTTTGAGAAACGGGGCCTATGGTGTAAAACCACCATAGGTGCGTTTTAGTAAAATTCTTACTATTTTTTTAAAAATTTTTATTTTTGAAATAAACTAATTCCGGCCAAAAATTATGTAACCAATTACAGTCGTCCCCCTCTACAGTCACTCTCTCTATAATCACATCATATAAAAACCTCTCTTTATCACACTCTATACTCAAAAACAAATTACTATTAAACATGTAAAAAACTATATACCTCTATATAAGCACATTTTTTTAAAAAGTTCTTAAGTAAACAAAACATGTGAATAGAGGGGATTTGACTGTATGTAATTTTGTAGATCACGCTGTTAGCCAATCAAATCGAAAGTCTGCCAGCAAAGGTTTAATTTAGAATCAGAGCTTTAAATGCATCAAAAACGGAACTTTATTCTTCCATTAAAGTGTTCTTCGCTACGCTTCGAACAATACTTATTATAAAGAGTATATTAAACATAATGTATAAATACTTACAATATAACAGCAATATAATCCGTTCATACCGATAAATACTATAACTTATTTTAAAAAAAATCTTATTTAAAAACAATTAAGATCGCTTTGTTATACGACCATATTAAGGTCGATTGTTATTTATTTCTACCCGGATGGTCCGAATTGCGAAAAATATACGGTATACAATTGTAAAGTAACGAGTTTGCAGCTAATTTAACTTTAAATCCATAGTACGACGGGTCACATGCTAGTCATATTTAATGCTTACTCGTATCAGATCGCAATTTCCACTTTCTAGTCACAACCACATCTTTTTTCGTTTTACCCTTTTCTGTAGATTGTGATGAGCCATCACCATGATCCTCATTGGTCTCTGCGGGTACTTTGGGACTTGTCGGGCGTTCATTTTCTGGGACAAAGCTGCCATCAGATGCGTCGCTGCCAGGATCACAGTCTTCACATCTCCAAACGTATCCTCTAATATTTTATAGGATGAATAAATATAGTTAGTATTAAAATAATAATATATATATATATATTAAGAATTGGATAGTCATACCCAGTCGGCATGGTACGGCGCGCAGGATTCATGCATGCTAAATGGTACCATTTTTTACAGAAATTGCACCGAATCATACGATGCACTTTATCTCTTCCTTTTAATAGCATCGAACTTCTTGCTTTTGTAGGAGTAATATAGGTGGCAGATGGTTGATCTGTCGAAGGCGGAGGTACAAGATTACAAACTGCACAAACAGGTTGGGGAATTTGTGGACGTTCAGGCTCATCTTCAGCAACGGCTTCTTCTAATTGCTCGGGAATCTTTTTAGATGTTCGTTTTCCTTTTGAAGTTTTTCGGCGTTTCTCAACGTCCACTTGTGCTTCTTGATTATTTTCTTCTTCTACTTTCCGTCTTTTAGTCGGCGAGGCTTCGTGAGTGACAGGCGTAGTGGTGTAAAAGCCAGCAGGTGTAGGAGTAGAGGTATATAGTGGAGTAGACTGTGGTACAATGCTAGATGTAAGATATGAAATTTTGGCAACAGTATCATTAGCGGGCGAAGTAGTGAATCCTCCAGGGACTGATGTCACATGAAGAGGATTCAATATTCCTTTCATTTGTGAGTATGATCCTATACAACTACCACCGGTAGAAGGACCAGCGATAGCTCCATTAGCAAAGGAAGTAGCAATAGAATTAACAAGATTGCCACTATTTCGTGATACTGAATTAGCGCTAAATTGACCATTAGCAAACATTGCAGGAGTAGAGTTAATGAAACTGCCGTTTATTGATGATCCACCAATATTTCCGATCCTATTAGAGCTAAACAGATCATTGATTGCATTGACATTAACGCTTGCATTGTTGGTAGTAAAGCCATCTGCATATTTAGCTAATCTATTTGCCAGATTATTTGTACCAAAGATAATGTTCTGATTGTTGTTATCAACTATATTAAGGTTGCTGCTATTATCCGTAGATATAATGCTTTCTACTGGGTTTAAGAGAGTGGCAATGCTTGTAATTTTATTATTAAATGGAAATTTTCCAACGTCTACGCCATTTGTAAAAACGTTCGAAGAACTAGGAAAAATATTGCTAGCAAAATTTTCACTTTTAAGAGAAATGTCATTATTTGTCTGTCTATCTCCAACTGCATCGATTATATCGATCAAATTAGTATCTTGGACACCTTGCATTGAATCAAAACCAGCGCCATTTACTGAATCCGTATTCTCCGAATCATTGTTAGAAGCTCTATTGGTTTTTTTAGAGTCACTGACTTTGCTCTTAGCAGGACGCCCTCTTTGTTTTTTCTTTGTCGAGGAACTGGGAACATCTTGCGCACTACTAGCGGTATTATCGGCTTGAACATCAGCAGGTTCTTTATATTTCTTTTTAGAAGATCCGGATGTCGAGGTTCTACTATTAGTAGTACTTCGTTTTTTTCCTTTCTTAGTCTTTTTCAATTTTTGCTCCTTTTCCCTCTGTGTTACAATTTGCTGTATCGATTTAATGCCTAAAGATGTTACACAACTATTATCAAGCTTATTAATTTGAATCTTTTGTGCAATATCTTTTGACTGATCCGTCCACTGCACTTCGGGTGTTGTTTCAAGAAATTTCAACATAGAATCGACGGCGGGATTATCAATAACTGAAGGACAACTCTTTGAATTACTCCGAGCAGCATTAATTGCCGGAGTATTCGGAAGATTTATCATTGATTTCGACAAGATAAGTAAGCTTTCGTTGACTTGTTCCAAATATTTTTCAATAGCAACGTTTTCTTTTTTCAAATTTGTTATCTTATTCGCATAATCTTTAGTCTGATTTTCATATTTATCCTTTTGTTCTCCGAGTCCTTGAATTTGAGAATTCATTTGAGCTATTTTTCTTCGACATCTAGCTATACGTTGTTCCCTCCGCACACGATATCTGGCATATCTGTCTTCAAATATTTCAAGAAGACCAGTGCCGCTATCAGAATATGATTTAATACGTTTTAATCGTGCCGAACTTTCTTCCTTTCTCACTTGCTCAAGAAATTTATCGCGTTTTCGGTACCACCTTTCCCACTCATTAAGCCTTGGCGGTCCGTGCGAACCATGTTGAGGACAATACTTTTTGAAATTAAAGATATCAGTTATGTGTATATAAAAGGTATGATAATATATAAGAATACTTAAAACAATAAAATGATTATATGTACCACAAAATAAGGATCTGAAATTTCTGGATCTTCTTCAACACACTCTAAAAGATTTAATGATTGCGCACATGTAACATGAAGCCATGATTTACATTCTCCTGCATCACAGTGAACAGTAGCGCCTTCTTGTGCATCACCTGGACCACATACGCAACACGGCTAAAAATAATGCTAACGATTTATAATTATGTTTTTTTTTTCCCCTCTTGAGTGAACCTCGCCTTTATTTCAAATGATATAGTTACCTTGTTCCAATTTTTTTGATCAATTATTTCTATTGTAATCTCGCTCATTTCTGCTGTTTTCCCAATCCACATACCAGGCATCCAGAGTGCACATACGAGGTGAACCCAGGTCCCAGCTTTATCTCCATCCTTCATTCTACGAAATGCGCCACTTTGTTTAGGACAAAGTGCGCATGTCTATTCGTATTTAAATCATTAAGGTGAAAATTCGAAATATATGCTATATACCCATATATTAATATTAATTTTTCATTAAATATCGCGCGTACCACAGTTTCACCAGGCTTTGCCAAACACTTATCGCAATACCAAGGTTCATCAGTAGCTGGTAAATGTACAATTCCATAGCATTCTTAATTGTACAGAATAAATAACGAATTATGAGTTTTTTTGAAAATTTGAAGATCTTGAGAAAACAAGTGTAAATGAGACAAAGCCCTTTATTTACCCTGATGACAAACAACCTCACAATCATCTCCATCACAATATACTAGCATGTTATCTTCAGTTGTCGAGTTTTCAAGACATATACAACAAACGCCTGGATCGTCGAGTTTCTAAATAATAATAATAATAAGTTAGAAATGTCAAATTATTATATTGAATAGTGAAGTAGCTAATTAAACAGATATACATGTATATATATAATATATCGTCATATATACCCATTTTTTCAAAAATTCTCTAATTTTTTCTTCATTATTTTCTTCAGGTGTAGGCTCGTTGTCTATATCGGCAAAGTCGGTATCAGAAATTTCGGTAGCCTCATTAACTGTGGTACTAAAGTGTTTATCACTAACAACAGTGTCGTCAGTATCGCTATTAATGTCGTCTTGGCCACTGCTGTCTTCGTTGACAAATTTATAATCGGAATCGCCAGGGTCTGCCTCGTCGAAAAGGTCTTCGGCTATGGCCCTCATTTTAACCTTACGTTTATTAGGGCCACGGTCCGCAACTAAAATATAAAATTTGATAGATTACAAAAATTTCATAAAAAAGGTCCATGTGAAAAAAAATAAATAAGTATAGTGAAGCGTCGAAAAATAAAGTATTTTGTATAGTGTTACGTTATTGTATAAGCCACCAGAAAACTTTAAAACTTACACATTTTAGAATATAAGGAACCACTTTCGTCCACGACTTCTTCATTTCCAGGGGTTTTTGGTGCTTGTGGATTCTTTTCGACAGGTTTGACGGTATTTCTGGGGGACTTACGACCCCTTTTAAAAGTTTTTTTATCTTTGGTATTCATTCCGGCAGATTTAGAGGTATACTTCGGAGATATAGAAATTTGAGGATTGATACGTCTATGATCAACAAAACACATTGTACGTATTACCGAAAGTTAATTGTTACTGCGGATTTCCGAAATACCCGGCAAAAACTATACACAACATTTCGAGCGCCAAAAGTGGCGGTGAACATACTACATTTAAATAAACGAAATAAAAGGTAGAAAATTCATTTAGAAAAAAAAAATGAAGTAAAAAGAAAATTAATTCACGCAAAAATTCTAATGCCATCATAAAATTTCTAAATATATGCATCGAGAAGCATGAACAAGAAACTATCAAAAAGAAAACCGACAGGTTGGCCGGCAGAGATTGAATATTTAACTAATAACATTTATGAACCAGTTTCGTTGAAACCAGTTCCATATAGTTTGCCGTTGCCAAAAGTATACCCAAGTCATCCTTTCACATCCTCACCTTTACCTCCGGTCGCGTCCGATCCAGCAATGCCTAATTCTTGGGTTAGAATCAAGTCGTTAAAAGAACAAAAAGACCACCCTGCTTTCCCAGGCTATGGACTATTTGCGACAAAAGAACTCAAGGAACTTTCTCTTATTATTAGTTATACTGGTGTAGTCACGACAAGAACAGTTGGAGGTGAAGAAAATAGTGATTATGTTTTAGGATTTGGCAGTCAACAATGTATTGACGGTTGGAAAAAAGGTACGTATGTTTAGGTCGGGTACAAAAATATTCGGTGGCTTGGTCACAAGTCATGTGACTTATATATTATTAGAAAATTTTGATATGCAATGAGAAGACTTGTAATGATTGGACGTCAAGTTGTCTTTTTTTTTTAGTTTATCATATGTAATATGATCGTGACAAGCCATAATTGCTAAATATTTCGCGCATTATTTTTTGTCTTCCAGGTAGCGAAGCAAGATTTATCAACGATTTTCGTGGAATCCTTTCAAAACCAAATGCAGCATTCCACGAATACATTGACTCTCAAAGTGGGCAGGTCAAAATGGGAGTTTGGGTCATGCCAGGGGCAGGAAAAATTAAAAAAGGTCATGAAATCGTTGTCAGCTACGGAAAAAGCTTCTGGCGAGAAAGAGGTATTTTAAAGGAATGAATATTGCCACGTTATAAAGTCATAAATAAAACGCATCATTTTATATAAACTTATTTTTGCATCAAGGATTCATGCACGTGAATGCGTAGTTGTTCTCAATCTGACGATTTTAAAAACATCACACATTTGTCATCATGCATATCCTTTCCGACATAAGTCTTAACATTCGCCTGCCTTTTTAACATTATCAAGTTATTTTTGCCATTGTCTTTAAAAGAAAATATCAATGCATCTGTAGTAACATAAAAACGCCTCAATGAAATAAAAAAACTTCCTAGGGCGCTGTACCGTAAATGGCCATATAAAAGACCCCCCACTAATATACCCGGGTCTAAACCAGGGTTAAAAATTTAGTGGAATGTAAGAGACCCGGTGTTTTTTATCAGTAACAAGAAGAAATCCACCCATTACTATACCCCCTCTCCGAACAATATACCCCCCGGGCAGGGTTGGCAATGGAGCCAATGGAGTTAAATGGTTATGCGAATGGAGCTCGAAAAACTAGTATCCATTGGCTCCATTCAGGGCTCCATTGGCTCCATTCGCAGCTCCATTGGGCTCCATTGAGCTCCATTGCCAACCCTGCCCCCGGGTATAATTCAAGTTTTTTTTAATTGGTGGAATGTAACATACCCGGGTCGTCTATATGGCTATTTACGGTATTTGGCAAAGTCTAGAGAAACTTCTTCATAAAAAGAAACGTTGATGCCTGTAACAAACATGAAACATATCCAAATACATAATTTAATGCTGAAAAACCTCATTTCAGCACATTCTTCTGAAAGAAACGGGATCGGAGCATTTGTCTGAATGCGTATGCAAAAGAGAGTTGATTGAAGAACTATCAAATCACGGGTCAAGATAATATAACAATCTGTTATTTATTTGATAGAAGATACAAAATTCACAAGAAAAGATGATAAATTTTTAGTGAGACGTATTAAATCAATCTATACAAACAAAAAAGAGGTGATGATTTATAAAAATACCATGGAAACTACCATTTCTCACTGAAAACAAAATAATTATTTACACATGACCGATCACGAGACTTATTGGTAATCATTTCGCAACGAAGCATTATCAGTTATTTCAATATATATATATATTTATAAATAACATTATCAACAGTGAATTTTCTTATTGTCGGGGCAATTTCTGACATTTTAAGTTAGATTTATTTGCCTTTGTAGATCTTGAAAGAATTAAAATGGTATCTTTTATCTAAAGGGTTCATCGTGAAAAAGATTAAACAAATTCATAGCAATAATAATAATTTTAATAATTATTTTTGTTTTATAATAACAGATGAAATAATACCCATCGACATTTTCAATAAGCTGAACACGACAGTACAGACAATGAAGTTGCTTGTTATTCTTGATCATGTGATCACAGAATAGTGCGGAATTATTATTTGTCGCGGATCATAATGAAATCGGATTAAAATGAAATGAGGGTTTCTATTTAACTCTCTAAAATCCATTTACCGGTATACTTGTTTATTATAAACTCTACCCTAAACTAACCTCTAAACTTAACCCTAACCCTAAAAATGCACCTCAAAAATTTTTATTTTTCGATGGTTTGTCTATTTTTTACATTGTACAATATTTCATTTCATTTTAATATTAATCCGTCACATTATTTACCACCGACGCGTTAATCACTGATTATGCTGCAAATGTGTCTGTGATCAACTTTCTTAATGAATGCTAAGTGTATTTTCACGCTTATCAACAACGCATACATACAGCATTATTATATTATTTGCACAGCACCTTAACAAGTGTCAATGCAATGTGAATATTGTTTTGTGGCCAATAAACTTTTTATTAATTTGTCCTTCTAGAAATTTTATCCTAAAAATAGGATAGTGAAAGTACAGAGAGAATATTTAAATTCTGATTCTTTAAACTTGTTTACTCCTATTATGATACAGTATATACGAGAAGAATTATATAGATACAATGCGTAATAAATTTCCTCTAAGAGTTTTTAAATTTCTGAAATTTAAATAGATTAATTACAAATATACGAAACTCCGTGGATCTGTAACATTTGTGCTCTTTTATTAATCATCAAACTCTACTTTATTAATACCATCCAAATATACTTTTAACACATCATCAGCCGTTGGTTTTAAAGCTCGGTTGTCTGTGCGTGTAATGTATTTCTGTGGAAAATATCTAGTGATAATGTGAGCAAGACCGTAATTTCGATATTTGCCTCTACCTCCTAACAACGCGTAGTAGGTAGAATATAGAACAGCGGCAAGAACAATAAACATGGTGAATACGGAAACAGGTTGAAGGAATGGTTGCTCGCGAGTCGTGGGTACTTCAAAACTTCCTGGAATAGAGTTCGAAAATGAATAAAACTAAAAGCATACAAAATTTGGTTTATCTAAATCATATATACCTGGTTTAAGATGAATAAGTCCAATTGCACTGTTATTTGTTCCAAAAGCATTAGATGCTACACCTATTTCAGATCGGAAATCCATTTGCCATTTCGTGGTTCCATTTAAAAACACATGTCTCTTCCAGAAAAAAGTGAATGCACGTTCACGATTGGCATCGGATTGTGTTAAGCTATAAGGATTCAATATTTGTGGCGTCTTGAGCGAAGAAAGTTCAGTAGCTGAAGCTTCACTGTCAGGTAAATCGAAAGGATTCCATATCATAAATTGCATCTTGGAAATTGTCGATGCGTTGAAGAATGAATATTGAATGAACAAAGCAGATTGGAAGGCGGTCCAGTTTTTTTGGAGGTATCACTGGTTTTGCAAGTAAGATTTGGGTATTTGTTTGAAAAACATAGCATCTAGTAAACCATCCATTATATAAATTATCTCCAGTAACATTTACGAATTTGATTAACTTGGGACAACCTATCGAATTATTGCCATAAATTGTACAGTTAAAATTATATTGTACATCGTCAGTGCACAAAGAAAAGGCCGGCCGTGGAAGACTATCGACATTTTCGAATGTTAATGTCGTATAAGTAAGATTTGATCTAGCTACATCAACTACTGTATTCGCGATAAGATATATTATGAGAATGATTGCAAAGAATGCTTGAAGAATAATTGTGATAAGCTTTCGTGTTTTCATTATTCAAGGATTATATTAAGAATTATATTAAAAAATCAGATTTAAACTAAGAATAAACAAATTTAGAGAAACTTTAGTAACAACAAAAGAGATGCCAGCTCTCTGTATTAGTGGGTTAAAGAAGGAACAAAATGAAAAAAAGGTCTTATTAGGCTTTTTCAGAAAATGGGACGTTTGAATCCATTTTGTTGATAAGGAAAAACCCAGTTTATTTTATATTAAATTTCATGAAATGGACATTTCCTTAATAGTTCTACAAAATTTCTATATTAATTGTAGTCACATTGTTTCGACTATCAAAGTCTTTCAGTGCGTCATCTTCCAACACAAATGAATGCAATTTCAAGAACAAAGGTAATTAATTTAATTACACACGTATGTATTAATCTTCCAAATATAGCAAATTATTGTATAACAAAGATCTTGAGATTGTTCTACATGTGCATAAAGATATTATTCTAATTTTTTTTTGCCGCAGTATTATACTATATATATATTTAAACCGTTAATTCAAACATTCAAACTCGCCATTATTTTTATAAAACTATTTCTTTGTAAAATTTTTTTTAAAATACAGTGCTATAGTTATACTGTATATAAGCTATACTATATATAGTATTAATAAACAATAAATTTATTTATTTTTAAAATTAAAAATTATATATAATTATACTGTATATACTGTATATTATATATATATAGAATAAGTTATTTGTTACTTAAGTTCTTTTGTGTTAGGGTGAGTTAGGTTGGGGTTAGGTTTTAGGCGCTTATATAGTAAAATCGCTCAAGGAAAACTTTTTGTTAGAGTATAAAAAGTGGTTTCCTATGCAGATTTAGAGTTATAAGCGATTTTTGACGAAACGAACTTAATTTTTTGTTCGTGCCACGTTATACCTGATCATGAAATCTGATTGGTTTGCGCCGAAATTAGTGATATAAACCATTGTCATGTAACGAATAACTTAGCTCTTATTAAATATATATACAGTATATATATATTTTTTTGTTAATACTATTCAGAAAAAAGGGAACCACATTTCACTGACAATTACTTATCGACAAGTTCATTTCACCGACAGTTTATTTCACCGAAGCTCATTTTACAGACAAAGTAATTCTGGTCAATATCATTAGGGTTAGAATTAGAGTTATAGTTAGTGTAATTTATGAAAAAAAACTTTTCGGTGAAATAGACTGTCGGTAAAATGAACTTGTCGACGAATAACAGAATAATTGTCGGTGAAATGTGGTGTCTATAAAGCGATTGTCGGTGAAATAATACGGATCCCGGAAAAAACAAGCTATAAATACAAATAGATAAAATAATTTTTTTATAATTACAAAAATATATAATATTATTTTGAATTTTTTATTTGTAATTAATTTAACCTTAATTTTGTTTATTTTGATACTAGTATATAGGCTGCAACAAGCTGCAATTAGTGATTTTGGCCAATAGTAAAAAAAATCGGCTAAAGAAAATTATCAGCTTAGCCAGTCAATTTTTTAAAATTGGTTGATCGATTTAGTATGGTCAAAAATATGCCATTACAAAAATTTCTGATATGGAAAATAAATAAACCTTAAAGTTGAACCAAAAATTTTTGTAAATTCTAAATTAAAGAACAAAATTAAATAGTACAATAGGTTTGAACAAGCTAACTAAGCTGATAAAATTTATTGGCTTGGTTATAGCTAAAAAATTAAGCTTGGCCAAAATCACTAGCTGCAGTTAATTTAAAAAAAAAAGGATTTTAATTTTATAATTTAATTAGTAATTTATTATTCAATAATTACAAAATTTTAATATACTATCCCTTAAACTGTAGGCAATTCCAGGCAAATTTGCCTGGAAAATTGCTATAAATTTGCTTATGATTTACTTTTTT